>QZGG01000719.1:0-108433 GCA_006409495.1 Sedum album
TAGGGAAACATAAGGTAGATATGACTATTCCAGGAGGAGTTAGGGGAGCTCTTGAAAAGAATAATCCGGGTCTCTGAGAGATCAGGTCATTCAAAGGTCGAAGATTCTGAAAAGAATTGGATGCAGAATATGAATAAAGCTAAAGCATAATTAAACCAAACTAGGTTGTTACTGGGGGAGGTCAAATATCGACTTCTGGATGCAACAGAGGATGGCGATACTAGTAAAGGAGAAGAAGGGATGTCTGAGTGAATAGTTGATCCGATTAAGGGGGAGTTCAGAGTTTAGTTTCTTTTTGTGATTGAATCAACAATGACTAGTAGAACCCTTGCCAACTTTGTGGCAAAAAGGGAAGACATGGTGATGGCTTGTGTGTGAACTTGTGCTATATGTTTTAGTATTCTAATATGTTTGCAATAGTAATCATGTGTTGCAAAATATCTGCAGGTTAGTAGTACATATACAGATATACTGCTGTATTATATTGTGTTTGAGCAGAAGAAGAACAGTACTGAGCAGGGGTGTAAAATAGTACTAAAGTAGTGGTGCAGTGGTGTTCTTGGGGCAGAAGTTACGCATGGAAGATTTGGAAAAGTTTGCCAACAAATTGTCAAGGAGGGATTGAAAGTTCGATAGATGGGACTCATTGATAGATGGCATATTTGTTGCATAGAACTATGCGTAACTTGAGATACAATAAAGCTATGAATGTAAACTATGTTGCAGATATGTTGTAGGTACTGTTGAAGCTTGAACTGAAAAAGTGTCAGGGATAGAAAGGGGAACAGTTCGGGCGAGTAACGTTGTCCTGACAATTCGTGTGACTTCTCGAAAGTCAAGAAAGGAGGTGTATTGTAATAAGGATAATAATCAGATATTGGTTATTATATAACCGATTAAAATTAGTAGTTTCTAAAAAGATAATGATTCCTAATACAAATATTATTTATATTAGTTTCTTTATCTTTAAAGAACACTAATCTCTTCTCTATACACGAGTGAGAGAGAATGTTGGCAATATTCAGGTGTTTGGAGTTATACACGAGTGAGCTAAGTTTTGCAAGCACATTGCACATCTAGGTGTACTATCGAGTTAGCTTGTTGCAATTCTCACTACTACATATCATCTTTATAACAACGCTTGTTTTTGCTCTTTAACAGCGCTTCATGAAGCGCTATTCAAACGAGTGTTGTTGTAAATCACTGATTTATCACAGCGCTTTTTTGTAAAACTAATATATAGAAGATGTTTATTCACGTTTTATTTATCATATGAAGAACATGATTTATTTATCATAAGAAGAACATAAAATATCAGTAAATTTTGAATTCATCAGGATATATGAATGTAATCAAAATAATCAGTCTCATCTTATATATGTAGTACATTATTTACTAGGTCGCCGCAGGCCCGCTGTAAGATTTCACGATTGATTTAAGATTCAAACGATGTATATATTTGTTGGTTTTCATTTTATAATTTTATAGAATTTAGTCACATGTCTCAAATCATGTAAATCATACTAAGAGTTGTGATCAAGAGGGAAAATATGTTTTTTGTGAGAATGAATGACTTGTGTTAATTTTTATAATCCGACTGTTAAGATTAAAGTTGTTTTTTATGATACTGAAGGTTGAATTTGCGAAAAATCCTAGCAGTAAATATTCACGTTTAATTTAGAATTAAATAGAAATTAACGATAGAATCTTGTCTCACGATTCTACATTTATTTATATGTCTTTCCTGAACTTTATTCATACTACTAATAATAATAATAATTGCTCGCAATTGATGGATGTAAGTATGTGCGCTCTTACCAAGTTCTGAAAACACGAATAGTTCGAGGAAAGAATCAAATTAAATGTATGGTCTTACGTGTGATTTTCAGAAAATAGCCTCAATTTAAGTTGAAAATTTGTTTACACCCACACTTTGCAGGTTACCCAACAAACGCAGCAACAACATTAATAACCTCACCAAGAACCTCGAACCAAACCACTTGAGGAGAATTCCAAATTGGCTGAACATCACAACCAACATGTAGCCAGCTAACCTAACCCACATTCCCAAACATGTATCAACTTCCAACATTAAGTATTTTTTTTTTTTTGAAACAAGGACACAGACTCGAGAGGACTAAGAAACCTGAAGAAGAGGTCCTAAGAATCTAGGACAGGATACCAGGCTGCTAACACACAAACGATCAAATAAACATCTTTTAGCCATAGCGTCTGCGGTAGCATTTGCCTCTCGGCGGATAGCCACAACGGACCATCCTTCATTCTTGGCCAGAATGCCTTGGGATCTCTCAAACCAATCACCCTTAACAGACGAAAGGTGAAGACTAAACAGCAAGCTTTCATATACCCAAACACAATCAGTTTCAATATATACATTCTTAAGCTGCAATTCTTCCGACATTTTCAGACCCAAAAAGAAAGCATAACCCTCAGCATTGAAGACATCAACAACATCCCACTTCAGAGACATATTTACACCAAGCACAACTCCGCGATCGTCTCTAGCAATACAAGCCAAACCAGCAGAGCGGGAATCCTCACAAAAAGCAGCATCAACGTTGACCTTCACCTTCCCCGATTGAGGGGGCATCCATTTAAGAGAGTTTGCCTGGGAACAGATAGAGAATAAGGAAATAACATTACCCCCCTTAAACGAATTCAACAAACTACTAACTTTAAAATAGCCGACATCTGGACTCAAAGACGACTTATCATGCCAAACTCTATTCCTATTATACCAAATGAACCAACAACCAGCAATGACTTTGGCAAACGAATCCACATCCATATATAAAAAAGAAACGAAAAGCCAATCTGCCGCGCACTGGAATTTAGTATTAAACAGATCGGATAACAAACCAAAGCGACTCCAAAAACATCTAGACCACCAACAGTCAAGAAACAAGTGATTAAAATCCTCCATGACAAAACCACATATTTTACAATTTGGAACAATACTAATGTTCCGACGCAGCAATGATTTAGCAAACGGAATACCATTATGGAACAACCTCCAACCAAACAGCTTAACCTTAGAAGGCAGATTAAGCCTCCAGAACAATTTCTAGAATCTTTTAATCCTACTCTGATCAGAAGAACAAGGCTCAAACACTCTGCCCAACTCAGCCTTACCTCGAAAGAAATTGTAAGCCGATTTAACAGAACCACAACCGTCTGAAGAATCCCTCCAATTAAAACGTTGCATCTGTGAATCGAAAACAAAAGCCTCACGCGTCTAGGAGGCTACCCTCTGAAACCCTCGCCAAACTGGAGAAGGCCTGTAACCAATAGAGCCGAAAATAAATCACAGTTCCAAAAGTATTTTGCTTTCAACAACTTTGCAACATGTAATTCAGGATTCATCAAAAATCTAGAGATCTGTTTCGTAAGGAAAGCATAATTAACAAGACGCATATCCCTAAGATTCAGCCCACCCATTTCCTTAGGCAGATAGAAAACATGTTCCTTAACCCAATGAACGCCTTTCTTGTTCTTAGAATTTGTCCACCAGAAAGCACGAATATGTTTCAACAGCTTTAATAACTTCCAACATTAAGTTCAAATGTTCAAGAATGTGAGACACGATCTCGATCGTGATTATATATAATTCAACGGATGAGATTAAATTTCTAAATAAACTATCAAACTCAACCAATAGGGTTTTTGAAAATCTAACTGCCAAATTTATTAAAAATAAACTTTAATCTCAACTGTCGGGACTATCAAAATCAACGATCAAAATTAAGTCATTCCGTCTCACAAAAAACTTAACGTCTCTCTTGAACTTAACCTGTCACATATGTTTCTTCTGTTCTTCAATGTTTTTCAACTTTTGCCCCCTAATATTTGTCAACTTTCAATTATTTTAAATTACATCTTTTTCTCTACATTTTATAAATCACTCACTTTTAATCATATATTTTACATTCATTATTACCGTCGAAATTAATTAATATGAGTACTTGATACAAATCAGATGATGCTGAGCTTTTGGAACAAAATGGATCATCCCAAGAAGGTGCACGTTAGAGGTGCATTTTAGCAGACTTTCAGCTCCCGGTGTCAGAATTTGGCCCATAATACCTCATTTCGAAGAGAACTACGAGCCCGTCAGGACTCACCAGCTTTGCTCGTCATGTATGATGTTTTTAAGGCATTTTCGGCCTTTTCCTACATTATTTTCGACTTTTTAGTATTTTTCCATTATTTTCGAATATTTTATTATTTTTCCATTATTTTCCCTATATAAGGAAACTTAGCTACTATTGTCAGACGATTGATTTGAAATTAATAAAAGTTTCTAGGATTTTCTTATTAGTGTTATTCCACGTTCGTACGCTGCATCAGTACTACTAACAAAACCAAATCCACATCATGCACACCTCTGGACCAGACTAGATCCATCTGCAGATAATCAAAACCTACCCCACCTTACAACATACTCCGTAATTTGTTTTAACTACTAGAGTCTCAGCCACCGAAATTGAACCCTTAATTTTTTAAAATTAAATAATTGAACTCTAGATCTTTCCGTCACGTTTGAAAACCCAAAGACGTGTGGACTAAGATAAACCGACTCGACCGACCAACCTTATTGACCTGACACGTCAGATGTATCACCACTTCAAGCTGTCTCTTACCGCCACGTGTCCGATTCATCCAACGGCTCTTTTTCTAGCCAATCAGAATCTCAGAACAATTGCGATGTGTTTGTATTTGATCTATACCAATTTCACTTTCCGCGTAGATTTGCACACTTTATTTAAAAAGATAAAATATTTAATATTTAAAAATTGAAGAAATAATCCGTATATAGAAACTGAATCTCCACTTCTCTCACTTCATTTCAATTTCAAGAAGCAGAGCAGCAGCAGCCACAACAGAGCAGATAAATTGGATTGAGAATCTACAAAAAGGAGAGACCTTTCGGAAAATTTGAGGAGAGATTTCATCTGGGTATTCATTGAAATTTAAGTTCAGGTCATTTGAGATTGAATCGAATAAGATGGCTTTGGGAAGAAGATGCAGAGATACAGAAAACGAGAACAGCGAGTTGATTGGGATTGGAGCAGTGCGTGCGACTCGTGGGCTTGGGAGGAAGCGAGTAGAGATTTCTAAAGATGAGGACAGTTGCTGCTTGAAGAGACAATGCAGTAGCAAGTTTGAGTTTGTGTTTCAAGACATGTCTCCTTTGGAGGCCTTGCCTCAGGAGTTGCTGGTCAGTAAAAGTTTCATTTTTTGTTTATTTCATCTTCATTTTTTGTTGATTTTGGATTTTGACATTTGTGGTTTATTTGGGATCAGATTAGGGTTTTGTGTGGAGTTGAGCATGCTGATTTGAAGCAGCTGTTGCTTGTGTCCAAGACATTGAAGGAAGCTGTAAGTGTACTATAAAGACTTGAATCACTCCAAATTGTGCATATCTGTATCCAAGTGTTTCTGATTTTGACTTGCTGTTTCTAATTTGCAGGCTTTAGTGGCAAGAAAGATGCATTTTGCATATAGCACACCAACTAAGGTCAAAGCATTAAGGACCACATTTGAAATGGAGGATTCAGTTTCAGATGTGGAGGTTGAAGTTCCAAATGCGCCAAGGCGTTTGAGAGATGTGAGGCGTAGAATAAGCATGAAGACTAAGGAAGATCTTGCAGTGTCATTGTTTCAGTCTGATGATGGTTTGGAGGATATTAAGTGGCCTCGGCGAGGAGGATTGACATTCATGGAGGGAGATGAATGTTGATGCCTGTTGTTGTTTATAGATGTGTGTATTTGTCTATATATACATACTCAAACCGGTAGAAGGGTTGAACTGTTGGATTAAGTTCCTCTGATCTTCTTCAATTCATTCATTGAAGATGCTGAGGCTGGAGCTGGAGCATCATGGAGTTAAAGTTAGTGTAAGTATAGAGTATAGTAAGTTATGATATTTTCTTTGATTGGTTCAATTTGTTGAAGGCTTTAGTGGCCTTTCCATCTTCATAAATTTGTGTTCAATGGATTGTATTTGAACTCACTCTTCACTTTTTGTCATATTGCTCTTGGCTTCCCGTGTTGGAAATACTCTTAAATCTTCTTGTCACCATTTTTTTATTCTACTTGGCTGGATGTGTATTTCTTGAAAACTTTGATTTGAGTTTGCAATGTGGTTGCGCATGAAAACATGGACATGTGAAGTTAAAGTGACTGTGGAACCTGTAAGAGACTCCAACTACAGCACTAACATTATTACATTGCTATCAGTTTCAGGTGTCTGAAATCCCTCTCATGCTTTGTTCTGCTACTGTCGCTTTCTAGGAACACTTAATGTGCTGATTTCTTCAACTGTCATCATCCAACTAGTACTGGCTAGCCTAACTTGCTTTTAAACCCATACATGTTTAAAACTTAAAGTTCACCACAAGAAGCAAAAGATCCTTTTAGCTTTATATCATCATCTCATACTTCCTTTCCTTTGATCATCATCTCCAACTTTGTTGATTGCCATGTCCTAAAAAAAAATTCAATCATTACACCCCAAACTCAATACTTCCAAACTCCACTCCAATTAGTCCTCCATGGATGATGATCAACAATACTTACTTTCCATTTTCATCACTCTCTTAATCCTCACTCTACTTTACATCCCATCATCCCTCCTGTTGATCTCCCCACTCCTCGCTTCAATTCATCTCTTCCTCATAATCCTCCGCAAATTGAAAACAGCTGATCCGAATCCATTACAGTTAGCGCTCGTATTGGAAGATGGGGTGGGCTCAAAATTTGATCTTGATCACCAATTCAATGACCCATTTGTAGAATGGGATGTCAGAGCACCACTGGAAGTCATAATCGAAGAAGAAGCAGAAAACGAAGACGAAGTCACAACCCACACGTGTCTAACAAGAGGCTCTTCATTGTCTAAATATTTCCCAAAATCAGATTCTGATACGATGTCCTCTAACGAATATCCGGACTGGGACGACTCTTTTTCTCCAGGGAAGAGTTGCTTGAAGTGGGATGAAGATGACGCAAATGGGTTGATAGAAATTGAATTAGATATTAAGAAAGGTTCAGACTTTGAGTTAGAGGACAACATGTTTGAAATTGATATTCTCAGTTGACAATTTAAAGTTTAAGGAACCTTTTGTTTGTTAGTTTTGTTGAAATGTGATTGATTTGAGAGTGACAAATGAAAAGGTCCATTAAATTCAACAGGTAAAAAATGAGAGGAAGGATTTCTCTACTTTTTTTGTTGTTGATAAAAGCATACATGCATTTCATTCATATTTGGGTGATCATTGGTACGCATATAACCAATGTATATGCCTTATACATCAAATGCAAGCCCAACCCTAGTGGTGTCAACAGACAACCACAATCCTCAGCTTTTCAGCAAAACATGCCTACTACGCAAGAGGAAACTCAAAAAACAGAAAAATACTACCGTCATAGCGGCAGAATACTACTCCCTCCCAAGGAGAAGACATACACAAATTATTGGCTCATAGGCCTTATTCATGGCTCACAATCCTTATTTAACTGTTGGTGTGGTGATTTAAATCTGCTGCAGGTTTGACAAACGGATAACAGCTTTTGCGGAAGATAAATTCAAGAGGGATGGTATTGATGTGAGACTAGGCTCGATGGTTACGAAAGTATCGGATAAAGAAATTTCTACTCGGGAAGTAAAAAACGGGGAGGTTTCGTCTGTCCCATACGGAATGGTGGTTTGGTCGACTGGTATTGGGACTCGTCCTGAGATTATGGATTTCATGAAGCAGATCAACCAGGTAGTTAAGCATTCAGGTTCTTTGATCTACCACCATTCATCTAATTTTGTTTCATGAATTGACCAAAGTTCATATTTTACGAATGCAGTCGAATAGGCGTGTATTGGCAACAGATGAATGGCTTCGAGTGGAAGGAACTGAGAGTATATATGCCCTTGGTGATTGTGCTACAATCAACCAGCGGAAAGTTATGGTAAAGCGATATGAACTTCACTATTGATCAGTACTCGTCATTTGCAGGTTACATAACAATATAATATAACAAAGTCTTACACATCTTGATGTCATACAATTTTTAGGAGGATATTGCAGCAATATTTAACAAGGCTGACAAGGACAAATCTGGAACACTGACTATAAAAGAGTTCCAAGAAGTCATTCATGACGTCCTTGAGAGGTACCCTCAAGTAGAACTCTATTTGAAGAACAAGCAGATGAAGAACATTGCTGACCTCTTAAAGTCTGCCAAAACTGATGATGCTAAAGAGTCGGTAGAACTTAATATTGAAGAGTTCAAGAAGGCTCTTTCTCAAGTCGACAGTCAGATGAAAAATCTTCCAGCCACTGCCCAAGTACATTTATATCTTCATGCTTAGTTTTATCATTTTCATGTGGACTAGGCGCTTGACGAGACTGGAATGGTATTTTAGGTTGCTGCTCAACAAGGTGCTTACCTCGCCAAATGCTTCAACCGAATGAAAGAATGCGAGAATAATCCAGAAGGTCCTCTACGGTTCAGGGGAGAAGGTCGCCATAGATTCCGCCCCTTCAGGTATACAATTTCAACTTTAATATTTGAGTTCAATGTGCGATTTGTCAGTGCTTTAATACATCTAGCCTTTTCTTCCCATCAGGTATCGGCATCTTGGACAATTTGCTCCACTGGGTGGAGAACAGACCGCTGCTCAGCTTCCTGGTGATTGGGTTTCCATTGGCCGCAGCTCCCAATGGCTCTGGTACTCAGTTTACACAAGGTACTAGTTGAAACAAATACCCGAGTGAAACTAAATTTTTACTTCAAGATATTTTCTCATTACCAGACTTATCAGAATATGTTCAAATCATAATGCATTTATTCCATTATAAATTATGCAGCAAGCTCGTCAGCTGGCGTTGCAGGGCACTTGTGGTATCCGACTGGGCTAGGCGCTTCATCTTTGGCCGTGACTCCAGTGGAATCTAAAGCGTCAGTCTTTCTTCAATAAGAACATGCAAGGTTTCAATCCTCGTCATTCCCGCCATTGAAAGCTAAAGGAATTCTGTTTGCATTTTTTGTTCAATTATTATTCGGCTTCTGAATATTCAGACTTGTGCTGAGATGAGTTTTCCTAATGTTAAATTTTTGAATTTGTTCTTTCTCGAGTACACTTTTGTTATGTTTTACTCAGTGTTCAAAAAAGCGAAAAGCGATTAAAGGCGAAAAGAGTCATAGGCGAAAGGCGTGAGGCGAGGGGCGAAAAGCGAACGCCTTTCGGATAATAGCGATATTTGACTAATTAAATTATAAATATTTTTAATAATATTTTCAAGTTTAAAATAATGATAAGCTTAAGAAACCATAAGCATAATCCAAATTTAAATTGTATTCAGTGGTAAGTAAATCATATTTTATCTTTTATTAGTGAAAATATTATGAAATTAATGAAATTTGATTGACAAATTAAGGTTAAAGAATTAAAGAAAATACTAATTAATTAGTGAATTAATTGAGATTGGAAGAATTAATAATGAAACGCGGCGTTTCACTAATCCTATTCATCTTCCTTCATCGCCGTCGCATCCTCCCTTCATCAAAAGCCCTAGGTTTCACGCCGTCGCATCCTCCCTTCATCAATTTATCATTCAAACTCTAATAATAGCTTTTAATTTCAAAAACGCAGTAAAGGACAAACATCGGATGTAGTTAGATCAATAGGCGGTCGAGGCGAGAGGCGACCATTCTCTCGCAGAGGCGGTAAAGGCGCACGCCTACTGGATCCACCTCGCCCCAAGCCTCAAGAGGCGATTTTGCTATCGCCTGAACGCCTAGGCGAGAGGCGCTCGCCTAGGCGACGCCTTTTTGAACACTGGTTTTACTATTCATCCTTTGTTTTATTAGAAAATGAAATCGGATTGAAAAATATGGAATAAGATCATGTACAGCGTACAGTTTCTTGTAGCTAAAACATGAAGTGACATCGTTTTAATTATTCTAGTTTAAAGACATCGTTTTAATTATTCTAGTTTAAAAATACGTCGTTTTACAAAGGGTTCATAAGTTTTAAATTTGGGTTTTAGTAAAACTACGCTGTTTGAATTGTTTCTAATTAAAACTTCGTCGTTTTATTAATAATAAGTTAATTATAAATTTGGATAAAATCAAGCCGGTATAAATTTCCTTGTGTTCTTTCTCAATAGACTAGGCTGCTGAACAATACTTTTTTGCCCCTTTATTAATGTTCTGTTTTCTTTTTGGATGTTTCAAAATTTTCATCTCATTTACAAATTACCATTGTAGACATGCCTTCTTAAATTTTCTACCACACATTTGTCCTCTCTCTTCTTTTTTCATAATTTATTACTTATCAAATCAGTTATTTCTTTTTCCTCAACTTACAATTATAATTTTATTCATTTTTTCTTTCATTTCTTAAAATCATATCTTGAAATAAATGAGACGTAAATTATGGGTCCGAGGGAGTAACAAATGTTCAGTATATAATTCTTTTTTGTCTCAATAGTAGACTAGGTTGCATTTGTATCCCGAAAGTAACCGGAGGGCTAGGAATCCGACAAGTTAAATTGGTTATGCTGGCATTGCATGGGAAACTAGTATGAAACTATATTACGGGAAATACTCTATGGACTCATTATGTTAAAAACGCTTTATTGTGGGCAGCGGGGATCACCCTCTTGAAATGCTATTTCTCACTTGATCGAGAGTGTATGAGAGCAGGTGGTGTGGCATATTGGGGAGGCGGACACTTTGGTGAGTGATATCTATGACTGGCTCGGAGTCGTTGCTTGCCTGCTCCGTCTTGTATTCGGCGTGAAAAGATAAGAGATGTTCTAGTCAATGGAGAACAAGCTCAAACATTTTTAAGTGCTATTTCAGAAGCTGCTCAAGCAAGCTTTATGAATATTCAACTTTCTAGTAGAGATGATGATCACATTAGGTAGAAAGTGTACCCTGATGGAGCTTTTTCTACAAAAATATTTTTCAACTCATTCCTAACTAAGTTTTCCGCCCTAAATTGGGCTAGAAGCATCTGGACTCCTTTTATCCCTACAAAGATCTCATGCTTTATTTGGAAACTCTATCATAATATTATTCCAACCGATGATAGAATAATGCAATTGGGGATTCATATTGGCTCAAGATGTGTTTGTTGTAAAAAACCTTCTACTGAGACCATTCGTCATTTTTTGAAGGGGATTGGGCAATTAAAGTGTGGAGCCTATTGAGTACTCCTTGTCTAGACCCCAAAGTCATGGGCTGCGTGGTTTTACCCGTGTGTGGCTTACTGGTCGCAAACACAATTTAATTGATCATCTTGCAAAAGGGATCGCTATGTGCTCTGTATGGGAGATTTGGAAAGCTCGTAACGCTGCCATTCATGGTCAACATCTTCCGTATTAGCGTGGGGCGATGGTGAACTGGCCTCATCGCATGGTCCCTCGTATTCGAGTCTCATAACACCATCTTTTAATAATAATTTTGCGATGATTGTCCTAAGGGTTCCCAGACCAAGTGAACATGCTCTCAGAGACATATGGTGTGCTTGGCGGCCTCCTAAGAATGACCTTGCTCTTGACATTGCTTTCCTCTTTAGCAGGGTCAGTGTAAGACCGACGTTATCATCCGCAATACTCAAGGAACACTCTAGCGTGGTATGATCATTTGTGTTCCCACTTTTTTACGACTTAAAGGAATTAGAATATGCCCTTGCCAACATACTAACCAAAGATGACTCTTTAAGTAATAGAGTTCATCTTATTCGAACATCGCATCCATGCATTGCGCATCTTACAAGCGATGAAAATTTGTTCCCTACTGATATGATCCATACTCAGCTTGGTAATCTAAATTTACGTTAGGCTTACTTCCAACAAGTTTATCTAGCTCAAAATCAAGTAGTTATTGCATGTGCACTGGTGATACCGGAATGTATGACATGCAAGCTTTGCCCATTGCTGCTCGTCGTGCGATTATTGCAGACCATCTTAGGCTTCCCAATCGTTCTACCCTAACTGATGCTTCCCATGTACCATGGATGATTTCAATATCGACCATCGTGTTCAACCACAACATATTAGATCCTTGGATGATAGTTTTATTTTAAACATTTTTATGTTTTGTTTGTCAGATTATAGTCATTTTAGACTATTTCTCAAGTGGTGTTTTACCTCATTTATTAGGGTTAGCAGGGTTAATAACTTGTTCGGCATTTTTAAATGGTGGGATTCTGTAACTCACCGTTGACGCTTGAGGATCATGCTCACTTTGCATTGTATTTGCCACGATTCGCGTTTTTTGAATCATTATAAATAAAGTGATGTTTCTTTAAAAAATTAGCCTAGGTTGCAACTTTACATGTTCAATATATCAGTCTTTTTTGTTTCACTGTGGTGCGGATTAAAATAGGTTGCCTTTATCTCAATATTGCGTAGATTTGACGAAAGTATTTTAATATTTAATTATTGTGCTAAATTATGAGTTTACTTAATGCGTATCTAAAGGGCAACGATTGTCGTTTTCTTTTTAAAAAAAATCCAACAACAAGCACAAGTAAACCCTTAGGGGTTTTTAAACCAAATGTATGTTGGAGGAGAAGTTCGAACTTAAGCATTTACTTAGTGTGATCTTCATGCTTACTATTTGGCCATCGCTTTGGGAGCGTGGTTGAATATTATAATTGAATAATGAATATATTAATGATTTCAAAATGTTGTATATTAACATTTGATAAAATTGGATTTTAAATGTTGTATATTAACATTTGATAAAATTGGATATGATGATCTTTGAAGAAAGATTACTAGGGAAATAATTAAGGAGGACGCTTATATTTCTGTGAGACGTGAAATACAATCACTACTTTGACAACTAATAATCTAACAGATGAGATTTAAATTAAAAAAATAACCGTCAAATCAACGCCATGTTTTTTTGCAAATCCAACGACCTATTTAATTGAAATCATTTTAATCACAACCGTCAGATAAATCAAATCAATAATTAAGAATTAATTATTCTACAAATATAATATCCTCTTAATCTTAACCAAAATTATTATTAAGAGTGAGAGTGGAGTAAAGATCCTATGAAAAGTAACATTTAGTTGTAAAATGCAAACAGATCTCAACCATTAATTTTTGAAGATCTAACGCCTATTAATTTGGGATCGATTTGCAAATATTGGAAAAAATTATATATTGAATATAATGTTAGTCACAATTTAAAGGGTAAATTAGTGAAAAATATTTGAAGGGTAAATTAGTGACAAATTGAAGGGTAAATTAGTCACAAATTTTATCCCATTCAAGCAGTTTCAAAATTCCTAAAATCATGTTTTAGGTAAAACTTGATTCCGTTTGAAATTGAGCATCGATTTCAGAAAATCAGCAAAACCTAAACACTCAGCGCAGAGATGATTCCATAATCAACACCCCAAACCATCCGCGTCTCACTCTCAGTTGAGATTTGAAACCCTACGCTTTCTTTGGATTGTTAGGGATGTTTAAAACATCATCAACTTTGGGTTGATATTTTGGTTTGATATTTTGTGTTGATATGTCTGGTTGATGTTCTAGGTAGTTATAATGAAAACAACAGGTATTTAAAATTGTATTTTGGTTCACAGATTGCATGCATATGATCCACGATTTGCATTCATATGGTTCATGATTTGCGGCGTATGTTTCATGAACCATATACTATCATAATGTGAATCAATGAACTATAAGTGTCTATGGTTCATCATTTGCTGTTGTATGATTCATCAATTGTTATAAGCACTGAGACCTGAAACATGGAACCCATGATTCATTATTTGCTATATTATGATTCACGAATCAAATATATACAATGTATGGATATACGAACGAATATATTAGTAATACAAAAGCAGACCCTAATAAATACGAAATCTAAAATAATCTTATCAGAACATCAATGTAAACAAAATTAGATGACGGAGCTAAACATTCCAGTTATAAAAACATCTATGATTCATGATTTGCTATAATATGATTCATGAATCAAATATAGACAGATAATGGACTTACGATGAAAACTATTATAATTAGATATCATAGCCGGATGCAGTAACTTGCATGTTTTTTCTAATATAAAACTCCGAAGAAGATCAGTTTAATGAAAATCATATGAATAAATCTAAACATATAAATTACAAAAGATGTATTCCGACGAAGTGGAATCCGCAGATTTAGAACTCGCCAAAGGATCATCAGTCTCTTCTAATTGGAAGAAGCGAGAATTGTTATCGATTTCGGAACCGATTATTTTGAGAACAACCTAGACTTATTTTGAAATCTGTGAAACCAAAATTGAATGATTAGGAAACATAAATTGAATGTCGGTTGACTTGAATTAAGAAAATAAAATTAATTAAGATATTTGTAAATTTATTATATGATTTTTTGCAAAAAACCACTCGCCCAATACCTAAATTTTAACGAAATCCCCCCTTCAATTTTTTGAGATAACCACCCATCAATTCTAAATCGTTAAATCTTGACACCCCGTCGCCTGTTCTAGCGTCTTTTTTCAGAAAACTAGTCGTTGACTAGGTTGACTATGCTTGAATTTAATTTTCAACCCTAAAAAACTAATCTAATAACACCATAACCCAAAAATAAAAGCAATTAAAGATTCATGTTGAGAAGTGCTTTGGTTTGTTGAGTTTGTAGTGATAGATTAAAATTTGTATTTTGATTTTTTTAGATAATTCCAGCACAATTGAACAAGAATAAAATCATATTCAAGTTAATGAAATTATTGGATAAGTATATTAATGAAAAAATTCGATTTAAAGTATGGTCAACCTGGTCAACGTCCAGTTTTCCGGCAAAAGACGTCGGAACCGGCGACGGAGGTTCAAGATTTAACGATTTGAAATCAATGGGTGGTTACCCATCAAAAAAAAAGAAATCAATGGGTGGTTATCTCAAATTATTTTGAAGGGGGTTTTGTTAAAATTTAGGTATTTGGCGGGTGGTATTTGGCGAGTGGTTTTTGGCAAAAAAACTTATATTATATTATATATTTCCAATATTATCCTTTTATGATTAAAAATATTAAATAATCAATCTAAATTGTAACTGTCGAATTGAAATTTAATGAAAAGTCAAAATTTATTTGCATTTGACAAATAAAATAGTACTTTTCACTTTATCGACTCTGGTTTAAATTCAATTGAGCCGCTGGTTTAACCCAAGGTTGTCAGAATCGAGTTTCTACATTGATTTGTTTTGCTTAGGTAGAATCGAAACGTAGTTTTAAATCGTAGAAACGTAGTTTTTACAAAATATTAAATTATTATTATTATTTATACATATTTTACGTTTAAATATTTTGTCAATTATAAATATATTAATATGAAAGTTAGAAATATATTTATATAAATGTATGAGATAAATATTATTCGAGAACACAAATGTACGTTAAAAGTGTGTATTATATGATATAATAGTCATATTATATCATATGTGGATACGTAAACTCGGTAGTTTCTATAAATTTTTATAGTTTTTACGTAATTTTAACTCGTGTAGAATCGTTTGACTTTAAGTTTCTACCAAAAAGAGTTTCTACCTAAGTTTTAACTCGAAAGTAGTTTTAAAACTAGTTTTTGACAACCTTGGTTTAACCTTGATTTGTCGACTCTGGTCAACACCCATCGCAGCTCACGTCTGCCGCGATGGATGTCCGTATTCATCTACTTCAGTCCGGCAGCCAACTAAACCATCTTGGCTTCAATCGCAATCGGATTTCAACCCGTATTCGCAACCCGTTTAATCGAATGCGTATGTGTGCTACGAGGTTGCCGCAGCTCACAATCTCCTTATCGTTGAACCATCTCGTCGATTTACGATTTGGGTAATTTTATTCTTCATTAAAGTTTCAATTTTTAGGTCTTCGAGTCTCCCCTTTCTGGAGACGGTGGGTTATTACAGAGAGCTGGAAGCAGCTGTGGATGCCGTTGAGAGAGCTTGCCGGCTTTGCGTTGATGTAAGCTTCGTTTAGTGTTCCAACATGTCTCAAATATGTCTAAGATCATGTCTTTCAATTAGATGTATGAGTTACTTTAAAATTTTCGGTTTATGTTTAACAATCTGTTAATTTTTACGTTGTCTATAGGTCAAAGCATCCCTTTTGTCAAATGATAAGCGGGTTCTTGAGAAGAGTGATCAGACACCAGTTACTGTTGCTGATTTTGGAGTCCAGGCGCTGATCAGCTTGGGTAAATGGAGATTCAAATCACAAACTTTCAATTAGGTTTTGTCCTCATTGTCGATTATGTCACCGAATCCATTTCTTGATTAACATGATTAGTTGTTTAAAAGAAGATTTTGAATTTTGATGCCTTGTGATGACAGAGTTGGGTAAATTGTTTCCGACAATCCCGTTGGTGGCTGAAGAGGATTCGTCTTTCTTGATTAAGAATAATCTCGTGAATATGGTTGTGAGCGAGGTTGCTGATAAATCAAATATTCGTGACGAATCACTTTCAGAAACCATTGTTTTGGAAGCCATTGATAGGGGTGGAAAGGATGCATATGTGTTCGGAGCCACTCCAGCCACATATTGGGTACAATCCTATCATTTGTTTATGAATTGAACTGCTGCCCATACAAAATATTATATGATGTACGGTAGATTACATATGAAACTAATAAAGCGCAGTTTGCACTTTGCAACTGTCATTCGTAGAACGATATTGTTTACTGGTCTCTTAGGATAAGTCATTCACCTATATTGCTCTAGTCAGTCTTCTAATATCCAATCACTATAAGAAATAGTGTAAATAGTACTTGCAATTTCAAGCCTTGTTTGAAACTATGTTATGCTCACTGATCTCCTGATTAATCTCATCCAGGTACTGGATCCAATCGATGGGACTAAAGGGTTTTTGAAAGGGAATGAAGCTTTGTATGTGGTATGTTGTCATCTATCTCTTTATTTATCATGCTCACTCTCGCTCCTCTTTCTAGTCATCTGTTTGTATCGTCAGAACTTTGAAAAGCTCCTTAAAAATGCTAGTGTAAGACCTAAGTTGCTTTATAATGTTCTGAGCCTTTTTAACATTTTGATAGCTGAGGTGTAAAATATATGACAAGTAGCGCAACATATAATTATCTATATTTAAATATTCTAGGTAGGCTTGGCTCTTGTAGTGGAAGGAGAGATTGTTTTAGGGGTTATGGGATGCCCTAACTGGCTGGACAATGTTTCTGACAGTACTGCCAGTAGATCGGGAGTTGTTATGGTGTCTCACATCGGGTGTGGAACATGGACAAAGCGATTAAATAATAGTATCAGTGGAAATCCGGAGATCACTGATCTGTGGTCCAAATGCGCTGTTGATGGCCATAGTTCAGTACCTGATGCTCGGTTTTGCATTTCAGATAGTCAAACTTGGGATTTTATACCACTCTCTTCTGCGTTCAGCATGACAACTGATCACGATAATGTTGGTGATGATGAAATCCGCCTCGTGCCTACCTGCTGTGGAAGGTTCTTCATTAATTGATACGCATTCAAACTTTATTTTTTAACGTGACTTTTGACTGTCGAAGGTCAAACGCACTCTTTGTTATGTGCAGTTTGTGCAAGTATTTAATGGTCGCATCAGGCAGGGCATCAGTCTTCATTCAGCGAAACAAAGCTGAAAAAACTATCAAGGTACTCTTATAATCTGTAATTTTGCTAAATCTCTCCTATGAACGCTTGATTCTTCAATATATGACGTAGGCTTGGGATCATGCTGTTGGAGTCATTTGTGTCCTCGAAGCTGGAGGAAAGGTAATATGTCAAATTTTGATAACATGGTTATCTTCTTTACTGATTCTTTAATGCATAATTTCCCATGGAGTTAAAGGTACTACTAGAGATTGAGATTTGTGTCTGATCAGTGTCATTTTGACTCAGGTCTCGGACTGGGATGGAAGCGAGCTTAATCTTGCTGCAGATCAAATGGAACGAAGAATAATTTCTCCTTCAGGTGGCATTCTTGTAAGCAATGGAAAGTTGCACAGTCAGATCCTTCAACTGGTCGAGTCATGAAATTATTCGACCCATCACTACAAGTGGCGAAAAGGAATTTACAAAACCATTCTTTGACATTCATGTACCAATTTGAATTTTTACGTGCCTAATTTGTAAAAGAAAGATGCGTGGCCTGGTTCGGAGCAAAATATTGTTGGTGAGAGATCATTATCGTGCAACATATTTTTACCAGCGGAAAATAACAACATTACCTTATGACGGGAAGGGCATGTAACGAATATAAAGAAATATTGTTTGTAGCTTATGATGAAAATTGTCTGTTATTTTTAATTTTTACTGATACGAATTAATTGGATTGTTTGTATCGGATAAATGGGACAAATAAGATTAATTGATCAGTGAAGCCGTGAAGGGGATGGGAAATAAAAAGATGAATGAGATGAGAATGAGACAAAATTTAGGAGAGTATAAAAGATGAAATGATGAATTTTAGGGTTTATTCATTGCTTGTTTTTTTCATTCTAAACTTCGTTTTGATACAAAGCGTTACAAGAAACTCTATTAAACTGATACTCAGGATATTGATAATTGTAATAACGTCCTTCAAATTGGCATGTAGCTTGCTAAGTTTCCAGTAATGCACGTTTATTTTCACATACGGTATTGAATCTATTAAAATTTATTTACAATAATAAAATTGAAACCAAAAGATGGCCATGGAATTAAGCTTTTTTTAAAATGTTATTAAGCGAAGTCACTCTTCGTATCAGGCACAAACTGATCTCTTGACCAAAAACTTGGATTTTGACTCATAAAATTATTAAAAGCTCATTCGTCAATACTGATAAAAGCCGCCCAAACCAAATCCTTTAACGCACTCCCAGGCCACTACTGTTTGAAGTTACTGTACATTTGCCTCAGCTAACTCTTATTTATTCGAGGGGACAATGTCATTAAAATCTTCTTTTAGACTCTTCAAAGTACTATATTGAACTAAATTAGTTTGACAATATCTAATGAAGTTAATGTAATCATTGTTAGTAGTCATACCTTTTGTCAATGCGACATAAATGTTTGTCGCACTTCTCCAATATCGCGTAACAGAATGTCTAGGAACCAACCCCCAATGTAGCACTTCTCCACTCGCGGAACAGCAAACACAATTGGAAAAATCTTATTATTACCGTCCTTACCACTGCAACCAGTACCTATCCAGTGTTTGCTCCTCACAAAGGACACACACCGAGCTATAAAATGGGTCTACAACCGTCTATAAAACATTTGATACACGCTTCGAAACTAACATATACACTTTGAAAAATGGTCTCTCTAGCTCCAAGATATCAACTTGAATATAAACCCTCGAATCTGCTTTGTATTTCACAACGGCTCCGAATAATCATAAATCCTTGAATTTTATTTTCGCGCACCACCGTGAATCTTAACCATAGCTTTGAATCTAGCTTTCCATGCTTGACTGTATGTATTCTCAACTCCAACCTATCTCATCACATCTTCATTGAATGCAGACAATTTCCAAGATGGATCATCCCAAAAATCCTCAAACTAATCAACTAACCAGTCAAAACTTAACTTCATGTTCTTTTTATGCCAGCCATAGTCATGCTTCCCATAAATTCCTTTAATTGAAATATTCCATCTTCCAATACTTTACTACCTAACGCTTTGAAACCACACTTATTAACAGCGTAACCACATTTCTGTCAATCATGAAGCGGAAGGTCACATCTGTTAACACAATATATTGATATTTTTCTTCAATTATTGTGAAAATAGCAATAATCTCCACCACTTTGCAATGCATAATGCCTAAGAGGTTTTTTTTAAAAAGATCGTTCGAACTAAATATCATGCCATCTTTTATGGGTGTTTTTGGGTAAACCGTAGTTCTATGGGTGTTTCTGCATAATAAACCCTTTAATATATGTGAAAAGAGTAAGGATCAGGTGAAAAGCACCTTTTGGTTATAAAATACAAACATATCTCAACCATTAAATATTCAAATCGGACGGCTATTAATTTGGGGGTGCAAATATAATTAATTGAAACATTAAATACGAGATTTTGATTTCAAAAACTAGGGAAGGGCAGATTAGTCCACAAAAAATTAAAAATCAATCGGTTTTGATTTTTTTCTTCCATAAATCACTCTCCCCGTATAATCCTCGTTTCCAATTTTATCAAAATCCCTAAAATCCTCCGTCCTGTAATTTTCCTCACCGATCTAATCGATTGCATCAACCAGTAGATAAAATTTTCAATCCAAAGCAGCCAGGCTTCCGGTACGCATAAGCACATGCGTCGACGGAGGAGGAAGTCCTTAATTAACGGATGATGGTGATGGTGGCGGTTGTGTGCGTGGCTGATGGTTGGTTCGTCATCCGCCGAAGACACCAAAAAAGTCGTCGTCGGAAGTTGTGGTAGTTGTAGGATTCGTAACCGGAGGTTTCTCAGGAAATTGTTGTGAAGAAGAAGCAAAAAGGACCTGCAACGCCACTCATGATTCATGAATTCTTTGTTGTTATATGTGAATCGTCCTTATTGTTATATATGATTGGTCTTTTGGTGTTATATATGATTGATCTTTTAATGTTTATACCTTTTGGGAACATGATTCATCAATTAATGTATTATGATTCATGAATTGTTCATATGATTCATGATTTGCTAACTATGATTCATGAATTGTTCATATGATTCATGATTTGCTATACTATGATTCATGAATTGTTCATATGATTCATGATTTGCTATACTATGATTCATGAATTGTTCATATGATTCATGAATTGCTATACTATGATTCGTGTCCTATCAGGATGCTATACTATGATTCATGAATTGCTACACTATGATTCATGAATTGTTGATATGATTCGTGAATTGCTATACTATGATTCATGAATTGTTGATATGATTCGTGAATTGCTACACTATGATTCATGAATTGTTGATATGATTCGTGAATTGCTACACTATGATTCATGATTTGTTGTACTGTGTTCATGTGACATAAACAATATTCCACAAAACAATAAAGTCGGAATAAAAGCTAGATCAGTTATAGGCCAACCCACCACAGCAACCCAATAAACAATCCACATGCTTTGTCCCCCATTTACGTAATAAACACATGACAAAATAAAAGAGGCGTAGTCGGACACTATGAAAATCCCAACACTGCTCGGCACAAGAAGAACCCAATAAGAAAAAAGGCTTACTCTCAAAAAATGGAAGAATAAAAAATTGAAAGTCGGTTACTTCAATCCCTTTAATGAGAATATTTGAAATATATGTTATGCGTCTATTTCCACTATTGCCCTTTTGAAATTTTTTGTATTAATTAATATTCTTTAATTATAACCATTGATTGAAATCTAATGGGTGGTTTAGATTTGTTTGCATTTTATAACCAATCTAGTACTTTTCATTTAATCCATTCTCATGTGAAAATATACTAACTTGCTGTTTTGAATATTTAGTCATCAATTTGCAAGAATATTTTTACCATTAAATCATATAGATGTACTAGGGGTTGACAATGGGCCGGATCGGGCCGACCCGGCCTTATGTTGGGTCGGGTTAAATGTAAAAATGGGCAGCCCTAAGTATAATCTAGGGCCGGGTTTGAACTTATAGGTCAAAGCCCTAGGGCTATTAATGACCCTATAAAAAAGGGCCGGGTCGGGCCAGCCCTATTTCTACAGAGAAAAAAAAAGCAAATTTTAAATAAAAAAATAAAATGCCCAAGCTCATTTAGAGCTCAATTTCTCGAGCTCAAACAAGGCAATAAGGGTCACACTTCATCTCAGCAAAAGAGCGAAACGAAGTATGAATTTTGAAGCGATTGGGTTGTATTTTTATACACCTTTCGCTACTGATTTCTTCTTGCGTTGAGCGATGTGGGATCACGGTCCGCGGACCCTTAAGTATTATTCCGCGGACCCTAATTAATTACTAAGGGTCCGCGGACCGTGATCCCACATCGCTCAACGCAAGAAAAATCAGTAGCGAAAGGTGTATAAATATCCAACCCAATCGCACCAAAATTCATACTTCGGCCTTCGTCGGGCTATGTCGGGCCGGGCCTTCTATAGGGCCGGGCTCTAAAATTAAGGCCCAAGCCCTACCCTATTGAAGTCGGGCTAGGGTCGTATCGGGCCGCAACTCGGGCTCGGGTCGGGTTTGGGCCGATCGGGCCTGTCGGGCCAATTCGAGCTTTCTTGACCCTAGGGCCATATGTCAACCCCTAAGATGTACGGTTAAGATAACTTTATAGTTTAAACAAAATAATTAGTAAAGAGATCGTGTTCTGCAATTATGGGTTTATATAGGTGTTTTCTGAAATTCACCCTAAATAATTTAGATCAACGTGCTTAATCCGCGCGTGTATACTAACGTTAAATGGTATGGTAGAAGGTGGTGAAATGCTAACGGCGCAATTTATAGAGGTGGTGAAATGCAGATTTGTATTATAGCGTTGAATTTTATTAATTATGCATATTACTTGGGCAGTTTTCTGTAATTCACCTAACAATAGTTAGGGTTTCCTTCTTTGTAAAGTTTCAGTATTTGTTTTAAATCAATAATATTTTTTTGTCAATTTCTCGACATTCAACAAAAGCTACGAGTTATTGACTGATATCCTGTTACCATCATGCTATTCTTTGGAATCGATGAGCTACTAATTACTATCATTCTTATTGGCCCACCTGTGTTACACATCACCAACACTTTTCCTTAACGCAAAACACTTGATATTTATAGTTTAGAACCTTGATTATCTTTTATTATTATTTGAATACAATATAATTTACACATTCCAATACGCCATAGTGGATTTCTGGATTTTGTGGATTAGTGAGTTAACAAAGTCAACATTTAAACTTAACGAAAAAAGTAACGAAATATGAATTGAATGGTTGCACCTTATAAAATTGACGAGGTGGCTGCACTATATAAAATTTGAATTGAATGGTTGTTATTTAAAAAAGGAGCGTGATTTTGTTCAGATCGATGTATTGGACGGGTGGTTTCGCTAAAAACCCTCATAATAAAGCTTAAGATAAAAATGCATGCATCAATTGTCTCTTCATTGCTGCATCTAATGCTCAAAGGGGTTTCGTGATTCAGAGTTGCCATATTCTTGTGGGGGATAGATTATCATCAGTTTCGTCTGAAATAATGCGGGGTAGCTGAGGTGGAGAAGACTATGTGTGCTCCTGACAACGACGTCATTTTGACGTTGCATATTTTTGTACCTTAAATTCAGTGACTACAGTTGTGTTTACTTGAATGGAATGGAATGAATTTCAATCGAATGGAATGTTCATTCAGCTCGGGATGAAATAATAACCCGTTTACTTGGGCGCAAAGGAATGGAATGGGTCATTCCTTCTTCATTCCATTCGGCCCAAATTCACTAAAAAGCATTCCATCCAAAATACACGGTACAGATCCATTCCATCTAAAAACGGCTCGTCTCATTCCTTCGTGATCTCGATCTCCTTCACCCCTCACTCGGTTGATCTCAACTCCACAAACCCGTCATCGCTTTTGGTCGTTCATCTTCCTTTCCCCGAACGACTCCTTGTTTTTTCAAGTTTGATTAATGTATTTTATGCTTTATATCAAAAAAATTAACTGATTGGAGATGAGAATCTGATGAGTATTGTCTGGTTAAATTTCATTTTGGATGGATTGTTTGATCGGAGGATGTTCATGCAACATATATATTTGTGTTTGACTAACATATAGAGGTATTACTGAGCTTATTTTTAATTGCTTCATGTAGATCTTTGGCCGGACTAGAGATTCTAGAGCTACTGTAGAGAAGGACAACAAGGTACTGGACTTGTAGTTTTTCGTTATAAGGTAATGTAGGTGTTGTGATACAGTGATAAGTTCTGTGTGATTGGATCATTATTAAGAACAATGTTGGAACTAGTGCTACTATTCTGCTAAATAGATTTTGATATTTTCATTTATCAAGGATATTCACTCTCATATATTAATCTGGCTTTTCATTTATCAACTTTGATATACTTTCAGTGGGATGGAATGTGCATTTTTTGGCGAATATGTTATCTTCTTACAACATTCACATGTTTCAAAAGAATTTGTTGATTATTTTGTATGTAAAAGTCTGTTTACATGGTGTATTTCTATAAAGTATCCAGGATTTACATGTTAACTGGGTGTCTTGATGTTTGAAACTTTAACTTGGCGTCTATTTCTATTTTCAGTTAAGTATATGGAAGACAATATACCATAGTCAAGTGGCTACGCGAAGAGACCCTCTTTACTACCTATCTATGTATTTTATATTCTTGTTCGGAATATAATATTAGAAGGATGTTAATTTGTTGGTTTAAATACTGTTCTTATTTTTGTAAAAATTGTTTTGTTAAATAGTCAAGATCATTCCATTACGTCATCCATTACGTCATGTAATTGTTGAGCAAGTACACGTAGGAATGGAATGATCATTCCATTTCATTCAATTCCCATTTCATTCTCTTATTCATTTCATTCTCTAATTCATTCCATTCCAATGACATTCCATTCCATCCAAATAAATATAACATAAGAGATTTCAATGCTATTCAAAAACAATTTATAAACTGAAGTATTCGGGTCATCAAGGAGCAAACTTAAACTTGTGCACTATATAAGATTTAGCTTTAAACTAGCAAACTCAAAATCAATATTTTTTTATATTTTTGTTTTGGGGAGGATAGATAATACGATTAATCAAAATAGTTACAATCCAATAAAAAAATTCAATGTCCAATTTTCCTTCTCTAATGCATCAAAACAATGATAATAAGTGTGATATAATGAAATGTCTAATGATTCGGAGTTGACTATTAAATCAATACTCAAAACAAGATTTCGCCAAGTTTGAGTATTGATTTCATATAGTTCAAGTCTCACTCTTCCTATTTGTTGACTTGCTCGATACAATCACATTAATCACAAACTTCCGTTATGGTGATCAATGTGAAAGATCGGATAAAGCAAAGCCTACTCTCTAATCTCTAATGCTACTTTCATAGTTACTAAACAATTAGAAAGTCTTACTCAATGATTACTTCAATTCCTATATTCTTATATGAAACCTAGAGCATCTTATATTCACACAAGCATTTTATCAGACACTTAGCAGGCATTGTTATCAAAGTATGAGTAAGAACACAAATCATCTAAGCTGACATAATGAGTTTCGAATACATCAAACAAGGTTCATTGGGCCTTGAAACAAGATCTACTCACAATATATTGTAAAGGAATCTATAGACGAAATATTAAAAGTACGATAACAATTAATCAAAGTTAAATCTATGAAACTAAAGTCTAAAACACCTTTGGATTCTTCGAGAGAATATAGGCTGTCTCTTTCTCTTTAGTTTTGTCGCTTTTTTATTCTTACAATCCACCTTCCTTTCTAAAATTCCGAAAATGTATTTATATAGTGTAGGTCAAAAGGGTCGGATGCCTCGGGTAGGACCGGAGGGACCGGACCTCATCGACAGGAAAT
The DNA here is from genome assembly GCA_006409495.1 of Sedum album. Classification (NCBI taxonomy): domain Eukaryota; kingdom Viridiplantae; phylum Streptophyta; class Magnoliopsida; order Saxifragales; family Crassulaceae; genus Sedum; species Sedum album. Next base: position 25,583 of record QZGG01000719.1, read on the forward strand.
GATGCCTCGGTTAGGACCAGAGGATCAAGAGGCCAATACCAAATAGGTACCTCGGGTGCCTCGGGAGGGTCTGTGAAATGAGGAGACTCGAGGTGACTAATGTTTCATCTTAAAATGCACATTTGACCCTTTAAAACTTGGAATTTAACTTCAATGTAAACTAGAAAGTTGTAGATATTTGAATTAGCTTTCCAATGATATATGTACTATTTCATTCGAACATCATATGCATTCTCTACAAACTGAAGAAGACGTCATGGTCTAGCTGTCCAGTTCATATTTCGTTGATTTCTTCACTCTTTTGAACCATTTTCTTTCCATAATACAACAAAGCACATATCTTGATAAATAAACTCTTCATCACAAATAAATGGATCAAATAAAAATAAATAGTCGAGCAACGAGACAAAGTTCATAATATAAGGAGCAAATAATCGATCCAATTATAGACCGATCAGGGGCAACATCGATACTTGGAGGTGGCAATGGAACAACAGGTGTTCTTAATCTGAGGTCGAGAGGGAAATAAGGTAAGATTTATATTTTGAAAAGTTGAATTCTCGAGTTGAGAGGGATGGATATGGGTGTAAATGAGTCGAGTCCAGCCGAGTACCATCCTGCTCGAGCTCGGCTTGAAAAAAATTGTAGCTGCTCGGCTTGAAAAAAATTGTAACTGCTCGGCTTGAGCTCATCGAGCCATAATATCTGTTGATAGAGCTCGACACGTCAAATATTGAAAATAATCGAGCTCAGCTCGAGTTCAGCTCGAAACAGGCCAAATGGGCCAAAATAAAATTTTCAGCCCAGATCCAAATTTAAAATCGATGGCAGGGTTGAAGGGGTATTGTTTCTTAGTTTTTTGGGTAGAGATTTGCCAATGAATGTGTTTGGGTGAGAGGCAAATATACTCCTTAATCTAGGACTTCAACGTGGACTTAGTAGATGGGTAGGACTAACTATGGATTGGTGAGTTGGTGAAGCAGGGACAGGTTCCGTAGGATTTAGCATTGGTTTGGAAGGAGGATTTAGCATTGACGAGAGCTGTCTTGGTAGGAGATGGCTTGGTAGGAGCTTGCTTGGCAGGAGGTTTCTTGCGAAGTATTACTTTAAGATGCTTTTCTAATGGTGGCGTTGGACTGAGTGTAGCAGGGGCACGCGTAACAGACGTGAGTGAAGGTTCATCCTCTCCTTTATGCCATTCAATTTTCTTATTTAAGGTGTCATCCTGTAACAGTCAAAGACAGATTTAAAAAATATGAAATAAACAAATTTGAAAGTATATCAGTAACCCTAACAGATTTGAAAACTCCCCAATCATCTGACATGCTCACATGCGCCTAACTTGATTTTCCACTTAAGACCGATGGTATACTTTGGACAAACTTTGCAGCAAGCAACCATGTGCCTAGTACCCAATGACCAAGGAAACTTGAGAAGGAGTCACAAGCTGAGCATCATTGTCCTTGATCCGGAGCCCTTGAAGGCAGCGCCTAAGATGCTGGTGTAGCCCATCCAAAAGTACTACCACCTGCATTTCAAGGGCAACCATGAAGACATCGGCCTTTTGGACTATGCCGCTGATAAGAACTCAACACTATCAGATCAGGAGAAGGTTAGACTCATCCCTTATGATCGAGGAAAAGCACAAGGAGAAGTGAAAGTCCTTCCAAAATGATGCGGCCCAATTAAGTGGGTTTTGGGCCATTTAATTTAGTTACAATTTAGGTTTCTTTTTGTTTCCTATATAAACTAATTTTCATTGTTTTGTAAGACGACTTTTTGATATTGAATAAACAAAATTAGGGTTTTCCCTTTTATGTCAAGTTTTCGGTATTTCTATTGAAATTAACGAATCTTGCTTATCAATTTCTCGGTATTCTGCGAAATCAATGAGTTATTGATTTACCTATCCCGTCAACTTCTCGGCATTCTGCGGAATCAACGAGCTGTTGACACCTATCGTACTTGTTTGCCCATCCGCGCTGCATCACAAAGTCTTCTCAGCACAACACCAAGCAAAGGTCACACAAGCTGTCCAAACCGGCGCAACACCACAAGGGAGCATGTTCGCTACCAAGAAGGCAACTTTCGAAGACTCAACAAGCTCAAGCGACGCCACTGACCTAAGGCCTTACAGTAGACCAACCGAGGCAGCAACTCGCGTGTATGATCAAGGTTCTACAGTCCATTTCGAGGCAGCCAACGCAACATACCGAAAGAGCTTGGATTCCGACCTCGAGGACGAGGTCTTTCTTTGGGGGCGGGACCTAATGTTTCCTCGCCAATATGGCCACCTGATCCGGCCATCTCAAAGACCTGCAATAGCCAACTCAACGGCAACACAAACTCAGCAGCAGAGGCCACCTCGAAACTTAGCCATAATTCCACTCGCGAAAAATTCTATACTTGCTCGGGGGCTGCCAAGGAAACCTTAAAGGACCCATTCACGACCTTCTTCAAAATGCAGCATGTGTCTCTCAATTACCCAACAATGTGCTCGAGTTTGAAGGCAAAAGACATTGCTGCCAGGACATTCAATGAAGACCCAACCGAGTCTTTTAATGAAACTCACTTCAAAGTCGGTTTCTTTAATGAAGCACCTGCCCATGCCATCAAGGGACCTGGTAAGCAGCTCACTCATGCTACAATAGTCACATTTGACTCTCCTCGTGATGCTCCAACAGCTATATTGACCGAGCACTTAATGGAGGAGCCAACAGCTATATTTACAGTGGTAAAAGAGTAACTGTCGAAGCATTGAATGCCAAGTCCCCTCTGCCACTATAAAAAGCACGACCTGCCTCATTTCTCTTCATCCAAGGGTCAACAAACAATCATCTATATCATGTTATCTTAGCTTATTTCGTAGCTCATAGCTTGGGCATTCAGCCCTTTATCACAGTTGTAGCCTAGGTTTAGTTCACCGATATCAATAAAAGCCACCTTTTCCTTTTGAACCTGCCCCTTTTTGTTCTACCACTTCCCACCAGAGCTTAGGGTCATATCTAACTCAACATTAGCTACATTTTCAATAGTAGAAGCTCCCAATATCAATACCTTAAAGCCCCGATCAGAGTCGGTCAGATTCTACCAAGTTCTACAGATTTTTCGGTGTTTTCTTGAAAATCCAGTTTTGCTTTTATGCAATCCCAACCTGAGGTCGAGCCCTTTAAAATCACAAGCTTCCGCAATCTTAACATCCAAGTTAAAAGTGAGATTGGATGAGTGATTTGCGCAAATAACCCTAAAAATGCTTTATAAAATGTTATGCATAAAATACTAGTAAAAGCTAAAAGCAAATCTAGCAGGCCAAATTTAAACTCATATTGTACAAGTCACCTCTGTTTTTTGTTTAGATTCACAGTGACATTTGGATATGACCCTATTAATTTCTTTTCTTTTTAAACTTAATCCGTTCTTTAAGATTTAGGAATAAAACTCAATAGAGAATAGCTTTCGTTTACATGTATCTTTTGATAATCAAGAATGCATTACTTCAGATTGACTGCTCTAAATTCAATTTTCATATGACCAACAAATCACCTAAATACAATGAAATTTTGTTGTCTGATCATTTAAAAGTCTTCTTTACCAATGATCCACAGCCAGTCCAATGCCACTCCAGCAAATATGCCAAGGAGCAAAAACAGCACAAGCAAGTTCCCCAACGCGTTCTGCTCCGGCCCTTTGTAGCCTTTGGGCGCAACGGTGAGGACACAGACGGTAAGATATCCGTTTGACAATCCGAGGAATGATACGAGGAAGATCATGTAACCTTGGTCACCATATTTAGCTGTGAAGTAGAAACATGGGATAAGTAAGAACCGCGAAAGGATCGCGATCATTAAACCTTTTCTTGACTCGAGCTTGATGCAGTTGATCAGAGGAAGGTATCTTGCAATAAGGTCCCATATATTGTACATTGCAATTAGGACTAAAGGGTACCTGTTCATCATTTGGAATGAAGTCAGGAATTATTTGACAAATTTTGATCAAGACCGGAAACTTGCATACATGTGTCGCGGCTTACCAAGTCCCTAGGCCATGGGTTCCGGTGTTTTCGTATAAGAATCCGGGGAAGATAGACAGTGTCAAAACGTAAATGAGGAACAGGTCGAGCTCATAATCAATGTTCTGAATCAAAAGTTGCTTGAGGCTTAGACGCTCATAATTCTTGGCGTCCGAATCCTGTGACAAAATAATGTTATGGTGAATATCATGTGTACATTTACAATCAAACAACAAGGAATCAGTGAACAACTAGTTGCCTGAATTTCATTAGTTTGGATTCCAGCAGCAGCAAGGTCAGCTGACACTGTTTTTGACCCCTCAGAGGCGGCCTTGGAGCGATAGTACTTGACAATGGGCAGCTTGGGGAAGACTAGAGCATATAAAAATATGCACAAAAATTCGAGGAATGTTGATATAGACATGAACAACACTGCAACCAAAATAAAACACACTCAGAAATTCAGCTGAGTTAGCAGAATTATAAAAACTTTGCTTAACATACATGCGCCTTTTCGAAGGCCATCGTTGTATTTCTCAAAAGCAGCTTTGGTAATCAACCTTAGACCGGATGTCAAAGCTCCGGCTGCTGCCAAGCCAGCCATGAAGGACTACAGACAGATAAATGAGGTCAGTAAACAGATCAAAATAATATCTTTGATAACAAAATACATTCAAAATTGCAACGTGTTGAAAACAAAGACATACTTGTATGAACTCCGGACACATTAAGGCTAGGTCACCAACCATGCCACCCTGGACATAAGCATCAGCTACTCCAAAAGCCCCGACAAGGGAACAAACTCCTATATAAGGCCCAATACCACCTCCTCCTGATGTTGCCAAATCCAGCTACAAATCGATAAGAGAACATTCAGATCAACCGCACCACGCATGATTAATATTTGAAGATTGGAGCAAAAGGATATCCATACAATAACAAGTCCAAAAGTGCTGGCAAAAAACAAAGTGTATCCGAATATATTCCGCTTTCGGGTGTTGAGAGATGATTCATTGTATGCCAAAATGAGCATTGTCACCAGTGCAAATGGCTGATATACTAGCGTCAGGACCCTTGCCGGATGGTAATCCTGTGAAGCAAATAAACATGCCATGATTACAATCTGATTTTCTTATATTAAAAAAATTGGTAACGATATGGACAATCTCATACTCATATCATTTATTTATCCCTCTAACCTATCCTGCAGAACCCCTGTTCTGCCTCACCGGAAATCGAATTAGAGTTATTTTCTTATATTTCAACTCCGACTCAAAAGTCAAAACACTAATCTATTTGAAATTAGATCAAATGTCAATGAAGAAAGTGTCATGCATCATAAAGTGTCAAAAACACAACCATGTAACAAGTTTCTTTTTGAAAAGAGAAATGATTGATAATTTAGTTACAATCCGATTAAACAGAAATCTAATAATCTAGTTCGGCTTCAAAAGAAGAGACTTGCATGTAAACATACCGGAAACAATTTGTAGTAGTAATCAGAGACAGTGAGCATACTGTTCCATGAAACAAGAGAGCCCATTCCAAGAAACCAACACACCACCAACCCAGCAAACTTGCCCTGAAATTAAAACACACCCTCCAAACCTTAACTTTATATCTCCAAAAGGGTGTCTTTTAAAGGTACTGAAAGCATGTCTACTGTTTCATATGTTGATAAAATTACCTCAAGCTTAGATCCACCACCAGCTGATTCATCAGCAACCATTGTTGACATACTAAGCCTCTGGAGATCTGATTGAATTGAGATGAAGATGTGTTGGGTATGGATTAATGGATGTTGTTTATATGGGGATGGATTGGAAGAAAGTCCAAAATAGAATCAGAATCAATCCAAATGAGTAAGGCTGATGTACAGAGAGAATCTTCAATTTGACCGGTTGACTGTGACAGCTAACATCGTACTTGTCAGTAAGGAAAGATATGTTCCTAATTAACCTCAAACGTTGACCATAATTAAGATTCTTTTTTGTTTATTGCTCAGCTGATAATGATAAAATTAGAATCAGATGCTGAGCATTAATTTTTTGTGGCTCAAATTTTTTGTTGATTTTATTTTTATTTGTATAAAACTTATGCAAATCACTAAGGTTTTATTAAATTAAAAACTAAAAGATGTTATGTAAGGGGCGTTCGAGTATATATCTCTATCGTTATATTACATTAGTAAGGTCACGTCTCAATCATTCATCTCATAATGAATGAGATGATTTGAAAAAGATTCTTTCGTAAAGAATTTGCTGGTTAAGGATAGTGGCAGATTCGAGTGTTAATAATGTAATGTGATCATTGTTTGCTAGATACAATTTATTCAGTTGAAGTACAATGAGATGCTTTTTATTTTAAGAAGAAAAAGAATCACATTAGCAATAAATGATAAATCAATTAAGTTCCAGCTGCCAAATATTGATATAATAACTGCAGAATTTTTATGGAATCATTTACAAAATTGCAATAAGCAGCAACCACAATTTGATCCGTATGGAAAAGATGTTAGACTTTATTATTTTATTTATTTCTCTATTTTCATTCTTAAATTCCAGTGTTTAATTTGGTAAAAATTACTTAAATGTAATGGACAGTCAATTGAATAAATTACATATAAAACAAAAGAATAAAAGAATTATTTTCATACTATTTGAATCTCTCCTTTTAAAATGGGATTCATCAATTGGCAAAGAGTAGAGGCTATAATCGCCAACTACTGAAATGAACCCGAATTCAATTCTTGATAGAGTGAGGATAAGGATTTTGCGAGATAGATTAGAAGGATAAATAAATGATATGAATATGAGCTTGTCATATCATGACCAATTTTTAAAATAGAAAAATAGACCTTAATTTTCACATAGACATTGGAATGCAGCATTTAATTAAATCTCAAGATAGACATTGACAAGGTCAAACATCCATAATGTGTTACAAATTTCAAACCCCATTTGGCCTTTCCAATGTGATATTTACATTTTACAGCCTGGAGGAAATGTAGCCTGACTGTTGATATGGTTACGAAGAACTTGTAGACACTATGGGAGGAGGTTGTAATTGCGCAAATGGCTTAGTGACCTCGGTGTAGCTTCCTATACATATAGTGTCCCCACGGCCATGCCAAATTCCAACTTGGACATTGTTCATGTCCAATGTTCTCGACTCCTGTAATGCGGATAAACATGATGATATGAAACGTTATGTAGGATATTAATTAATAATACTAATTAGGCGGGTTACGGTAGGGACCTGAGGAAGTACCTGACACAATGCGCAACAAGGACATGCCAGATGATAAACACAGTCGTCCAAAGAACTGTCTGCTCCCTGTACAATGGAATTATCATGCCCATTAGAAGTATAATACATAATGATAGATGTATGAATAAGGAGGTTTATGTTCCAAACACTGGAAGCATCTGTTATCATATTTTGCGAGAAATTATATATACGAAAGTACTAACAAAATATGACAAAACAACCGACTAGGCTTACCCTTATATTGAACTTTTTGCGAATTTGTGTCCGAAAGTAGCTTGCATATGAGACAAGGGAAATAATAAAAGCAAGTATCATATACAAGTAGCATTTGCGATTGGTGATGATGAAGGCAAGCAAACTAAGAAGGACACCGAGCGCAAGTATAAAGTAAACTGATCCCTGAATAATAATTGACAGACTCAATAATTAGAACTCCAGGGAGCATAATACCAAATAAAATATAGTATAATCTAAAATTTGTTAGTCTACCTACGAATATCTATTAGTGGAAAAATGCACAATCGGAAACATGAAGATAACTACACAGAAACTGAATGGTACATTCACACATTCGAGTTGCAGTTAGATATTTATTGAGTGCCATGTTACTCGCTATGAGAAGGTATTATTATAACTATTCCAATATGTTAGACTTAATAATTATGCCACAAGGATCAGTAACCGCAATGGCAACAACAATATTCAGATTGCAAGAAAAATTGTGTCACCTGAACAAAACAATAACCAAGCCCTGCCTGTCTCATGTTCTTCCCGAATCTATAACATGGGCAGCTGCAAGCAGAGAATTCCTGAATTAGCATAAAACCAAATCACCTTTTCAACATAAATCACTGCCTAAAATTGTCAGAGAACACACCGAGCCACTAATACCGACAAATATCAGATGTCATGTACCACCGATCCAAATTCCGAACTTCAAATGTTCATTCATAACACCAAAAATAAAGATAAAAAAATGGCAAAACATCATCAGTCAACTCAAGGTACCAAAGATCAGATACTAATAATTCAAAATTATGGATGTACAATTATCACATAAACAATACAAGACCAAAACCTGCAAAAACATCAGTAAAGATCAAGCAACAATACGAAATCAAAATGACAAGAACCGTGCTCACCAAGCGGATTCAATAGCAATACGCCTATCCGCAAAGCAATCAAGAATCTCACCCTCCCACATCCTCAAAACCCCACCAAAAACCTCTTCATTCACATCCTCCTCCACATTCAACGAATGCCACTTTCCTTGCTTCTGCATAGCCACAGTAGAACACAACATATCAAAGTCCAAGACAGCCATTCCATCCCCCAGCAACCTCTCCTCCTCACTTTCCTTCACCACATGCTTCTCCAAGTCCCCCATCAATCAAAGATCAAAACTTTAAGCTACCACCGGTTTCAAATACAATAAAGATTGTAGCTTTAGGGTTTAAATCATCAATTGTAGAAATTGGGTGGCGAGTTTGGATCCAATTAGAGAGATTTATTCGAATTCGCAATGAAAGGATTTAATGGAAGGTTGGTGGGGTTAGGGCAAAAGTTGGCTTATTGGGGGGTTTTAGGTTGGCATAGTTTTTAGGGTAATATTAAAGATGGAGGGAGCTTGCTGGACCAGCTAAATAACACGTCAAAAACATCATACAAACAATCACAGGCAGGATTGATAACGTTAAATTATTAAATATGAAGGGTTAATTACGGATAGCCACCCGTATAATATGCGATATTCCACCAAACCACCCCTATATTGTAATAATACATTCCACCACCCTTATAAGTATAAAATTTCCAATCAACCACCCACGCACTGTACTGTCACCGTTACCGTTAAATATATTAATTTTTTAATATAATAATAGTATTTTTATTACAATAAACCACCTCTATAATAAATATGTTTCCACTTCGCCACCTTTATAATCAATTTTGTTTCCATTTAACCACCCTCTCCGTTAACTGCCGTTAACTGAGGTGGTTCTTTGGAAAGTTTTTAGTTATAAAGGTGGTCGAATGTAATATTACAATATAAGGGTGGTGGCATGGAATATGGCATATTATGCGGGTGGTCATCTGTAATTAACCCAAATATGAATGTCATTATTTCCGGTTATTATTAGGTTGGCCTGAATTAATTCATTTGATATTCTAATCAATTAGGTTGATGTTTTTGACTCCATTCCAAACTTCAAGATCAGAACTTGTGTTTTGTTGGGATTGATGTTGGTGGGAAGAAAGGTGTGAGGAAACAGGATAAGAAGGCAGATTTGTATTGGGTGGATTTGGTGTCATCTTCAACTTGTGAGTTACAAGCCGAAACTGATGGGTTTGTATGGATAAACACGTCAGAAAGTTGATTCCTGATTTTGATAATAATACATTTTGTTATACATTTTCATTCTTATGTTGAATTTGAAATTCTAAAAGGTTAATTTCAGAAAACCATTCGTATAATAGACATAATTATAGAAAATCACGGCTCCAAAAAGTATTTACAGAAATGACCTCTATAAAAAGCACCGTTAGCATTTCACCACCTCGTTATTGTTCCGTTACAAGAATCTTTAAACGCGTGACTACACGCGCTTTTTTAAATATTTTTATTCAGACTAATTTTTAGAAAACTACCTATATAACACAAATATTTATAAAAACCACCTATATAACATATGTTATTTATTATAGTACTTAATTTCCATAGAAGATTTAAAATACTTTAAATAAAATTTAAATACATTTTAAATATCAGTATATTTAATTTAAATCTGTAGTATTTAATTTAAAAATCATTTATGTATATTTAATAAGAAAAAATGAAGATATAATCTATAAAAATTTAAACATAAGTTATTTATTGTGTGTTTATATATCTCCCATTACTAAATATAGGATCCATTTAAACATGTAATCGCTATTTAAAAAACATGTAATCATATATTAATTATTTTAATATTATCTATCCTATATATAATTGGGGAAGTGTCTTATTACCGGTTACAGTGGTGAAGCCACTTTTTTTTCCGAATTTACCCTTGAAAACTGAGACTCAACCGTCACCTCTCAAATCCTCCAACTGCATATTCTCATCTCTTCGATCGATCTTCAACAACCGGTTCGTCTCTCTCCGTTACGTAGAATTCATCTCTATCAAATGATTTGAGTCAGACTGAAGTCGGCAGATCTGACGTAGCAAGCGCTGGTCGCTGCACCAGATCAAAACGGCGCTCGACTGCTGGGAGTCCTATTTCACTTCCTTCGCCTATGAAATGAAAGTCGCCGCGCAGATGTGTCAATTCGAGTCCTCGAACTCCTTTAGTTGTGGTTTGGATCTGCTTAGCAATTTATCCTACTTGGCTACTTTTAAATTTGATTTAGTTTACATGAGTTAAATTGACATGATGCTAGATTTTTTTTTTTTTTTTTGATACAGACATGATGCTAGATTGAAATTAGATTTTGTTGATGAATTGATATCTGTTTGTGGATTCAAGACACTGAGATTTAGAGATGTAATTGGCAATTAAACTGTGGGTTTATGTGAACATATGCTCACTTTTGTTTGAATTGATTTTGTGCATCAGGAAGACAGGATTGGTTGTATCGAACAATCAGTGGGATTGCATAATTTTATGGTGAAGAAGAATTTATTGGATTGCTTTCCTGTTCAGCCAAGACAGAAAGGCAAGTCTTAGCACATATTTATTTGGTGACCTTATTGGTGTTGGCTTTTTATGTGTTTAGGATATCTTTATGATTACCAAATGTTGTGTATTATGTATAGTGCCCAGTGAGTTTAATGCTGTGAAGGAAGCACTACATGTGTCGAAAGTGCCATCTGCAATTTTATGTAGAGAGACTGAGCAGAACAGAATTCTCGAATTCTGCAAGAGTAGAGTCGAGCAGGAAAAAGCAGGTAGTCTGTATGTGTGTGTGGTGTCCTGGGACTGACAAATCTCTTTCAATGGAGATAGTGAGACGACGTCTTCTTGAATGGGTAAGAGAGGTAAATCAAATCATATAATTACATGCATGAATTTTATGCAGTAAGTTTAGATTTCAATTTGTTCACTTTGTGTATTAATATTGGTCAAATTTGTATGTGCAGGTTGTGTATTAAATAAACGTCTCTTCAGCTTTTGAACGTGTACTCAGTTTATATGCAGTTTTTTTGTACAGTTTACGGTTGCAGTATCTTTATTAAATGACTACTGTTGTTGTTATCAAAATGTCTCTTTAGTTTTTGTAGTTTGTGCAATTTGTGTATTAAGATTGGTCAAATTTGTACGTGTGCAGGTTGTGTATTAAATGAATGTATTTACAGCTTTTGAACCCGTCCTCAGTTTATATGTCGTTTTTGTACAGTTTATGGTTACTGTTTTTTATCAAATGTCTGTTTAGTTTGTTTAGTTTGTGCAGTTACTGTTAACATTGGTCAAATTCGTATTTGTGCAGGTTGTGTATTAAATGAGCGTATCTACAGCTTTTGAACATGTCTTCAGTTTATACTTTATATGCAGTTTTTGTACAGTTTATGGTTGCAGTATCTTTGTTAAATGCCTACTGTTTTTTTATCAAAATGTCTCTTTAGTTTGTGCAGTTTGTGCAACGAGTACTAGCTGTCAAGTTCTTCTATGATTTAGGGATAGATAAGAACACTAGCTGTCAAGTTCTTCTGTGATTTAAATTTAATGTCACAGGTTTTACTGTGCACTGATAGCTAGTATACTTTACTGACTATTAATTTGAAAACAACATTCTACTCAAAAATATAAAATAATCTTGATGATTTAACAATATAAATTTTATTTCAGATTGATCTCTGTTATGGTTCAAATATTTTGATTCTCGAAATAACACATTATGCTTCATATATGAAATATACTATATGAATAAATGATATTAAATATGGTGGTGTTCGGTAAATATGAGTGTTAAAGAGATGGTTTTCAGAATTTTACCCTAAATAATTAAAAATGACGCGCTTTATCGGCGCGTGTATATCAACATCAAACGGTAACGGCAAGAGGTGGTGAAATGCTAACGGCACTTTTTATAGCGGTCATTTTCTGTAAATACGTTTTGGAGCGGTGGTTTTCTTTGATGATGCCTATTATACGAGTGGTTTCCTGGAATTTACTCATTCTAAAATGACAGAAATTCGTATTCTTTGATATAAGAATGAATCTTCAATCAGGTTCACAACCACAAATCGTTTAGTACATCCACATTCTTAATTTATATTCGTCAATGCACATCTCAATCGTCCATCTCATCCACTACTTAATCAATTTGGTGTCACGTGACAACCATTAACCCATTTGTGTTTTATATTATCCACTAAGTATAAGATTGATACGTGTCACCCAATTGATGACTAGTATATGAAATGGACGATTGAAATATGACCTTACAAATGTAATTTAAGGATAGGCATGTTACATCTGAAATTTTGAGGAGGGAAATGAAAATTATAGCTAAAATTGATAGCGGTGAATGAAATTAACACTCTAGGGCTTCTTCACTTTCTCATCTCGCTCATCGAATGCCGCTCTACTGTTTCAGACCTAATCCACGGCTTCCATTAAAACAATCCAGCTGCTAATCGACCGTTCATCCATCAGGTAAATCTCGTACATACTCGCTGACAAATTCTTCTGCTGATTCGAATCCGCATCAGCCGTCGACGAGTCATGAAACTCTAACTTCAAATCAGGAAAAGGGCTGTGTAAAGAAGGAAGCTCATCAGTCGAATCCGCCGCGGCTTTGATTAACCACTCGACAGCTTTACTGGTCGTATCCAAGTCGATCTTGAAGATCATAAAATTGAATAGCGGTGGAAACTGAAAGACGGACACGTCGGTCGCGCAGGCCTTTGGAAGTTAATACCTTGCTGTGTCGATCTTGTACACTAGCCTCCATGTCAGATCTTTATTAATTTCCTGGTGATAAAGCTCTTGTCTTTGTGTTTTGCACAGAACAATGCCTCCGAAGTTGAAGAAAAAGAGCCTTAATATGCTTGCTGATTCGAACCAAAATCCGAGTCTTTCTATCCGGTTTAATCCACCAAAGACGAGCCTTTCAATGATCCAAAATATCACAAATCATTTTTTAACATTCTCTATTTTATATTTATCTCAATAAATAAATTTTGGTATTCTTATTTTTTTCAGGCCAAGTGCTTGCATATGTGGAATATCCATCGCAGCTCAAAAAGAGTCAATCCTCGTGGTGGCAAGAAACCAATGCATCATAGGATTGAGAAAGTTGTTAAGAAGTGTCATAAACCCCTGTGGTGGCTGCATATGAGGAAGCATATTCTTCAGACCCGAATGGTAGACTCAATGGTAAGAAATAAATAGATATGGTTTGTAATTATTTGTGTGCCTGTGGTTTGTATTTAAAGGATGGACTGACACTTGATTATTTATTTATTTCTTGACATTTGCATTTTGGCTGTATGTATTGGATTTAACGTGATCTTGAAAATGCACTTGTGCTAGCTGAAAAGTTAGAATTTTTGTACTGAGTTGTGGTTGTTCAAATTATTGTAGTTCTGAAGTTTGTGATTTGTTGATTGGTGGATGTGTTGCAATTTATATAAGATCCTTGATACTTGTGGAGCTATATACAGATTGGGTCTTTTCAATTTACATGTGCATTAATGCTATCTTGTGCATTTTAATTTACTGATAATCTGAATGCATTTTGATCTACTTAGGAGCAAGTTAACGCTAGAGTTCGCGTGATTATTGATGAGATGAGCCTTGATAATCCTGATGTTGTTGATGGTGTTATTTCAATGGAAACTCAAATGGACATTATCAATGATGAATTTGCCAAATTCAAAGGGAAGAAAGCTGGATCTAAGGATGCCTCTAAACGACCTAGTCAATCTTATCTTGACATGAAAGAGGAGTTGGAGAGAGTTAAAGCTGAAGCTGCTGCGAAAGAAGCTGATATTGCTGCCAAGGAAGCCCAATTTGAACAAAGAATTCGTGCCCTTGAAGACTTGGTGAGAGGAGCAATTGCAAATGGTGTGGCAATGGGTGCATGTGCTGCGAGTGATGGAGGTAGCTTAACATAATGAATCTTATGCAGCTTGGATTCATAGCAAGCTTTGAAATTAAGTTTATTTAGTGTAACTAGGCCCTTTTTGGAGAAAAAACATTTTGTTGTACAAGCTAGAAAGTACTTTATGCGTATGTGTACTAAATGTTGAAAACTAATTCAGGGTTGTGTATTTCTTCGATTATCTAATCTTTATTTTAAGAAATACAATTACATCAAACAAATGGTTAAAAGGGAAACCTAAATTAGCCAGGCACATGTGTTCTCAAGATTAATGAACAAAATATTTTAATTTCAAAAGGGTTTTTTAGCGAAAACCACCCGCCCAATAGAGCAATTTGAGACAAACCACCCCTCCAACTTTTTTTTAAAATAACCACCCCTTAATTGTAACGGTACTCAATCATGCTACCCCTTGCACTGTTCCGGTGTTGACTATCATTAAACCCGTCGTTGACTCATCTGAATTTTAATTAAATTTCAAAATAAATCTTAATTAAATTAATTAATTATTAGTCTAATCACATCATCCATCTAAAAGACAATTTCTAAAAAACAGAACCGTGCAATATTATATTTTAATTTTTATAATTACATATTTATGTTCAACTAAATATTTTAAAATAATTATTATTTGTATATCGTTGGGAATGTAGCCAAATCAGTTTTATAATTATAAATTTTAAAATCTTATTAACATTATATTCCAAATTATATTTTATTTATATATTTATATAAACATTTTTTGTTTAGTTTAGTTAATTTTTATATAGTAATATTTTTAGTAACATTATAATTTATCTTTTAATTCAAGTATAATTATTATTACTCTTATAATTTTTGGGTCCTTTTTTATAATTTAAATTTAAATTATGAATTAATTTAAATTTGGTTGATGTTAAATTCTTTTATCTTTTATTACTGTAATATTTTTAGCTTAGTTTATTTAATTTATTTATATTTTTTGTTTTATTTAATAATATAATTTTTTATTTATATATAATAATTATAATTGTCATAATTTTGGACAATAACCGAACTATACCACAATTTAAAACTTATCAATTAATATAAATTTTGATTGATATTAAATTATTTATTTTATATTATTATAAAAATTTAACTTAGTTTATTTTATTTTATTAATATTTTTTATTTAATAATATAATATGCAGTTTTATTTATATGAATGATGTGATTAGATTAGTAATTAATTAATTTAATTAAGATTTATTTTGAAATTTAATTAAAATTCAGATGAGTCAACGGCGGGTTTAATGATAGTCAACGCCGGAACAGTGCAAGGGGTGGAATGATTGAGTACCGTTACAATTAAGGGGTGGTTATTTTAAAAAAAATATTGGTGGGATGGTTTGTCTCAAATTGCCCTATTGGACGGGTGGTTTTCGCTAGACCCGTCAAAAGTAGCCCATTACCCATCACCCGTCCATCACCCGCCCATTAAAAATTTATCCAACACCCGCCCATTTACATAACGGATAAATATAACCCATTATCCATTAAAACCTTTTAATAACAGGTACCCATTAACACCCGTTGGGACCCGTTAATACTCATTAAGCATTTAACCATTTATCAATTAAAAAATTCAATCGTAATTGTTCGGAATATTTTTTCCAGATTTCTTGGTATACGCTACGCCGATTGAAAACAATTTCTCCTCCGGCTCCTACAACTAACAAATCCGAACGCGTGAGTGGATCCGAAGTTTCCTCCAACTCTTTTCATCCTTCTCCTCCTAATCCTGCGAGGTGAGTATGTCATCTGAATCTAGGGTTTTTGAGTAAAGATTGAATCATGAAGGTGGTTGATTTTGCTGCTTACAACATGTTTGATTAAATGCTTCAACGAATGGTTTTGTTCAAGACTTTGCTTTGGCTTTTATTTGAGATGGTTTGTTTTCAATTGAGGACTGCTATTTGATGGGTTGTTGAAACATAGTACATCGTTCCTAAATTGGTGCTTGTCGGAGTGAAATTAAGAGCACTGTGGAACCATTTTATCAGCCAAAATACTTATAGCACAAGACATGTATGCACACTGAACTCATCAATTTCTTTCGGTTAAGTATCACATCTTTACACGCCATATTTCTAGTGCTGATTAGTCTCTTCTTTAGATTTGTTTGCATGAGTGCACGTAGATAAACATAAACTGGTACTTATGTTTTATTAAATTCCAGACGAAGATTCATGTGTGAGAGACATACATGGAGAAGATGCCTTGGAAATGCACATTATTTAAAGCTTCAAATGAAGCAGGTTAAGATTATGTTGTTTTTACTTATGTGGATGTGGTGACTACTTATCTAGTACTAATGATTATGTCTTGCTAATGTAACAGCTTCTATTGTTTGGATTAGAGATGGAGTTTTTGAACTTAATGAGCAAATGGAGCTTTTTGACCAGATGAAGATTCTGAGCTTTATGAGTATTTGTTAAGACAAATGTAATTGATGTTTATTTTCGTTTATTTATTTCAACTCAAACAAACAATTATAGGTTGTGACTATTTTGGTTGTCTATCTTTTTCTCCGTAAAATCCATCTTTCTTCTAAATGTAAAATATTTAGGTTTAGTTAAAAGTAAAACATTATTATTTCAAGTTAATTGATTATTATTAAGGGAAAATAAATATACAATACGAATAAAATGCAGTGGTTAATTAAGGTTAAACGGATAGAAATATACTAATGGATGTAAAAGGATAAATGGGTTAACGGGTGTTAACGGGTTAACGGGTGTTAACGGGTTAACGGGTGTTAACGGGTAAACCGTTACCCATCACTACCCGCCCATTTAACCCATTCTATTAAATGGGTCTAACGGGTTAATTATCCGTTTACCCGTTATCCGTTTAATACCCGCCCGTTACCCACCCAACCCGCCCTATTTGACACCTCTAGTTTTCGCTAAAAAACCCATTTCAAAATGTCTACTAAGTATATTACAACGACGTTAATGTATAGTCGTATAGCAGTATTGCAACACAAAACCAACGTGACAACAAATAGGACGTCCCGAAATCTTACGACAATTTTAAGGCCTGCTGTGGCATAAGAACGAAACTACATAGCAAATGCGACATAACCTTTACGACGGGCATTTGGTCGTATAGGATGTAAGCGACCGTTTCCAGTCTTAAGCGACAGCTAATGTTCAGTCGCATTACTGTCATAATGGCGTAGTGTTTGGCAAAGTTGAGTATAAAGAGGACCGAATGGCTTTGGCAGCCATACTTCAAGCGGTTCTAACTGAGATGCTTGCAACATTGGCGACAAAAGACATGGCTAAAGAGGCATGGGATGTTGTCAAAACCGCGAGAATGAGAGTTGAGTGCCAACATTGCGAGGTTAGTTTGAGACAATGAAGTTGAAGTAAGGTGAGTCTATTGATGATTTCACTATGAGACTGACAGGACTTGTAAGTAATTTAAGGTTACTAGGTGGAGATAGAAGTTGTCGTAAAGAAGCTTCTAAGATCTGAACCAGTCCGATACGCAGCGATTGCAATTTCAATTGAAACCTTAGTTGACCTCAAAACACTATCTGTGGAGGAGCTCACAGGTAGGCTTAAGGTTGTGGAGGAAAGGTTCGAGCATGAGGATGGAAGTAGTGAGCAGTTGCTATTCATAAAAGAGGAATGGATGAAAAAGTTTGTTAGGACCGTGATTAGTAATGTACCCGACAAGGTCTAGGAACGGTTAAGGACCTAAACCAAGTTTGCAGGTTCAAGTACCTCAAATGTAAAAACACAGCGGAAACGTCTAAAGATTATTTTATTAATCTATAGACTGTACAAATACTTACAATTCGTACACAGCAATAGTAAAGCTAACTATCACTCAGAGTTTCTTGGTTCGATGAACCCGGATCAACAACCTCAACTCAACAGACAAGTCCCTCCGGTTCCCAACCTTCGACTCCGTCTGTCTTCCGGTGAGCTTCCTTCTGCAACTCAGCAACTCAACTCAGTTCTGATTGTATGCACTCAAGCTCTCTGGAATTCGCACGCATGTAGGCTGCTTTTCACCCGAGTATATATAGGGTACATGTTAGTGACCGTTACCTCCACTCCCCCACTCCTAGAAATCAGCCCCATGTCTTTCCACAAGAATCTCCAACAACCTGTTGACTTGGTTGTTATCTCTCTTGTCTCTTCAAGTAAGTGTATCAGCTCGTTTCAAGTCATGCAACGTCTTCCATGATCTTCTCAACTGAATTTTGACTCGGTCCTCGGACTGCTGCGACTCATGTCCCACTGCGTACATATTGTGGTACATGATCCAACAAGCCATGTTGGGGTACATGATCCAACAATTTCCCCCTTTTTGATGATGACAAACACCCAGGCAAAAACACAATATGCAACAACTCCTTATACGCATACTCATCTACCCAAGAGTCAATGTGGGAACAATTCCCCCTAAGCCCTGCACGGACTTCCAACAAGTATCAGGTACATGACCTGACATGATTCCCCTGGATCAATACCCTGCTCACTCATTTTCCCCCTTTGACATCATCAAACAAGTGGCAGATATGACATATTAACACAGATATATAAGTCAGATCAGTCACAAGCAATAAATGAAGCATAAACAAACTTCAAAATTAATCGCAAAATGTCATGAGTTCAGGGAAGGGTAATAAAACATAGTTTTTAAAACAAAAAGAGGATAAAGTAGGTGGGGAAACAAGAGTGGGACAAGACTAGGGTGGCGTTGGGTAATGACATTCACATGTTCAGACTCTGGATCCTGATCCAGAAACAAGGTTCCCAACCTGACAATCTCATTCACTGCCTTCTCCAATGTCTTCCTCATAAGCTCAAACTCTCTGTTGATGTTGATTTGATTCTCCTTCACCTCTGAGACTACCATCTCCAACTTTTGGAGTCTCTGCTCCACTCCAACTGGTACCTCCTTCACAGGTTCCTGAACCTCAGTTTGACCATCATCATCATCAATGTGAATCGTAGGCAGCTTAGCCTGGTCACGAACCCAGCCTTCAACGTCATCGAATATCAATCCCATCTTCTTAAAACTGCTGGGATCAAACCTTCTGACCACGGAGACCTCATCCTCAGGGTTCCCATACACCTGGTGGAACTCAAGGATTTTCTTAATAAATCGTCCATATCCGACCATCTTCTGTGAACTCATGTACTCCATTTGATGGATGATCAACTTGGGCAGATTAATCTTTTCCTTCTTCATCAGCTTATCCATGATCAAAACGTCCTCCAACTGTACCAAGCTGGTCTTTGACCCTCGCTGGATGAAATTGGTCACAAACAATTTGTGGAGGATCTTGACCTTCACATCCATATGTCTTGTGGTCACTTTCCCGGGTTCGGCTGTCCCACAAACCCTCTCCTGGACGATGTACCGATCTTCCTCATCTGTAGGCCACTGTCCTTTGGCAAACTGTCCATAACCACTGTGAGGGATGTCAAGGATGTGAGCCAGATCCAAGCTTGATATCCTCAAGTCCTCTCCTCCAATTTTGAAGTCCAAGTAAGCGATGTTACCCTTGACCTCCTTTGTCAAGTCACTGTAAAACTCAAACACCATTGTCGGACTGACCATTTCTTCGTTCTCAAACAACCTGTCCCAGCCTTGGACCTTGAGCAGCTCAAATACCTCTTCAAGCTTTTGGTCCTCAAACCACTGTCTAGAGCACTCTATCTCCTCTAGAGTCTCCTTACTGATCAACTTCTGCTTCTTGGACTTGATACCAGGAACTGAATCATCCTCCTCTGATTCCACGTACTTGTTCCCTTTCCTCTTTTTAGCGATACATGAACGTGCTGGCAGGAGTCTTTTCCCAGTGGACTTCCCTTGAGCTGCGCTTCGTTTTGCACGGGCTGGAGTCTCAACAAATCTGACCTCGTCAGTGTCCTCTGACGATTTCTCGGACTCGACCCTGACCGTTTCAACGCTACCAGCTTGCTTCGATGACACAGCCTATATGTCTCAACTCCTCGAGCTCCTCCAAAGCTCTATCAATGGCTGCATTCGAATCATCCACTCCTTCAGTGGTCATGTCCCCTCCCAGATCTGAGACGACTCTTGCGGCCTCTTCAATTTCATCGTCAGGGTTCCACTACCTCCTCAGCTGCGACCGGTGGCTGGTACACGACCATCGCGTACCGATATTCATCTCCAGATCTGATCTCGTCGTTGACAGTGGTCTTTGCTGCTACGGTGTTGTTAACGGAGTCCATTGAGAAATTTTGGGGTTTCGGATTCGGCTGCTAGGGTTTCTCGGTTGAAGGCTTGAGAAATTTGTGACAGATTCAATAACCAATTTTTGAAATAAGGCTATCCGAACCTGCCTCTCCACAATAAATGCCGAAATCCTCTCACACCAAATCTTTGTCCGTTCGGTTTCCTATGTGCTTTTTCAAATACACGCCTCCTCTCTGGTTTTGGTTCCCAAGTTCAATTAATCTGATATGTGTCTCACATGCATTGGCACAACTCATACTCATACCTCAGTATATACTCAAGTCCCTGAATCTGATCACTGACCTAAATGGTTTATAAAAACATCACAACTCAAATCACTTAAAAATGATAAAAGTCATACCTTGATTTGTTTCACTCATGTGTTTGGCTAAGGTGGCTGGTACACTTCCCTCATGTGGTTTTCCAGGTTCAAGATCCGGAAGGTACATAGGCTTTAGAAAGAAAATTCAATCCAAGCACAACATGACAATTTCACAATTAAAAATAAAGTGAGGCATGCAATCAATTTATCACACTTTGACATCAATGACATACACGTACCTCAGCTAACATGCATAACTACCCTGCCCTATTCTAGTCAATCATCGGAGTTAAGGTCAGAGATACCTCACTAGGTGGAGATCATGCCAAGCGCGATCCTGAACCTCTCGAAGGTCTCTCTGCTCAGGGCCTTGGTGAAAATGTCCGCCACTTGATCTTCAGTCCTACAAGTCTCCATAGACACAAGGTTCTTTTCAACACAATCCCTAATAAAGTGATGTTTAATCTCTATGTGTTTCATCCTACTATGATGCACAGGATTTTTAGCAACACTTATAGCACTTGTATTATCACAATAAATAGGAATTTGATCAAAGAAAATACTGAAGTCACTTAGCTGGTTCCTCAACCAGAGGAGTTGTGCGCAACAAGCCCCTGCAGCTATGTACTCGGCCTCCGTGGTCGATAATGCTACAGTGTTCTGCTTCTTGGACCCCCATGAGACTAGGCAGGACCCAAAGTACTGTGCCATGCCAGACGTTG
The DNA here is from genome assembly GCA_006409495.1 of Sedum album. Taxonomy (NCBI): domain Eukaryota; kingdom Viridiplantae; phylum Streptophyta; class Magnoliopsida; order Saxifragales; family Crassulaceae; genus Sedum; species Sedum album. Next base: position 47,247 of record QZGG01000719.1, read on the forward strand.
ACTTCCTATCTGCCCTATCACCAGCATAGTCAGCGTCCGTGTATCCTTCCAACGTCAGGGACTTGTACCTCGGATACCACAGAACTAGGTTCTTGGTTCCCTTCAGATACCTCATAATCCTCTTCACAGCCTTCACGTGTGACTCCCTAGGATCAGCTTGGTACCTGGCACAGACACAAACGCTAAACATAATGTCAGGTCGGCTTGCTGTTAAATAAAGCAATGAACCTATCATTCCTCTGTAGTGGTTGCATCTGTCTTTGGCGAGTTCTCGTCCCTGGTCAGTGAGCTACTGGTCGATGGAGTTGCTGAGGGCTTTGATTGATCAAGACCATACTTCTTAATCACCTCGGTCAGGTACCTCTCCTGATGTATCTGAGTCCCATTTCCTCTTGCTTAATCTGAAGCCCTAGGAAATAGTCAGCTCCCCGACCATGCTCATCTCGAACTCACTCTCCATCAGGTTCGTGAACTTCTTCACCAACTCGTCGCTGGTAGACCCGAACACAATGTCGTCGACATAGACCTGCACCACCAAGAGATGCTTCTTCGTCCTTAGAAGAAACAACGTCTTATCCACGGCTCCTCGCTCATATCCATGAGCTATAAGAAATTCTGATAATCTCTCATACCATGCTCTAGGTGCTTGCTTTAATCCATAAAGCGCCTTGTCTAGGACATAACCTGATCTGGTCGCTCAGGGTCTTCAACCCTGGAGTCTGCCGTACATAAACCTCCTCCTTGAGGTTCCCGTTCAAGAACGCTGTCTTCACGTCCATCTGATGGAGCTTGAATCCGTACTGAACTGAGTATGCAATGAGTAATCTGATGGCCTCCAATCTAGCCACCGGTGCGAAGGTTTCGTCGTAATCGATCCCTTCCTGTTGATTGTACCCTTGTACAACCAACCGAGCTTTGTTCCGAACAACAGCTCCCTTCTCATCACGCTTGTTCCTGAAGACCCATCGGGTGCCAATCACCTTCCTGTCCTTTGGTCTCGGTACAAGTCTCCATACCTTGTTCCTCTCGAACTGATGCAACTCCTCTTGCATCGCCTGCACCCAGTCTGGGTCCTTGAGTGCATCCTCGACCCTCTTGGGCTCCATCAGGGACACGAACGCAGTCTGTACTTGTTCACCCTGAAAAGCACCATAACAATAGAAATCATTAAGTCTAGAATTAGGATGACTAACCCTAGCACTCCTCCTCAGTGGAACCACATCTCCTATGGTTTCCTCTTCTGGAACATGATCACCATCGTTGTCCTCAGTAACCTGATCCTGTTCAGGTTCCTGATCCTGTTCTGGTTCCTGATCCCCATGCTGTTCATCCTGCACCTCTACCTCGGTCGGATCTACTTCAGCAACCTCTGGATCTGGATCCTGATCAGCTTCCCTCTGATCCCCATCAGCACTCCTTGTGCTGGAACGAAGTATCTTTCCAAGCTGTCTGCTCCTGGTCGAGCTAGCACAAAGACTTCCTCCGTAGGTTCCTGTCCTACATGAACCTCCTCAGGTTTCCCTGGCATGACGTCCTCATCAAAGACCACATGTACACTTTCCTCGACTGTCTTAGTCCGCTTGTTGTACACCTTGTAGGCTTTGCTGAGTGGAGTATCCTACAAACACCCCTTCGTCACTCCTCGGATCCAACTTTCCTAGTTGATCCTTCCCATTGTTGTGAACGAAACACCTGCACCCAAATACCCGTAAGTGGGAAATGTTAGGTTTCCGTCCCCTCACCAACTCATATGGTGTCTTGTTCAGAAGTGGCCTCAGATAAGCTCTGTTCAGCACATGACATGCTGCGTTCATTGCTTCTCCCCAAAATCTCTTTGGCAGGCCGCTCTCGAACAACATTGTCCTGGTCATGTCTTCCAGGGTCCTGTTCTTCCTTTCGACCACCCCATTCTGCTGTGGAGTCCTTGGCGCTGAGAAGTTGTGCTGAACACCGTGTTCTTACACCAACTGTCAAACTGTGCATTGTCGAATCTGTCCATGATCAGACCTAATGCTTCTCAGTCCCTGACCGGTCATTGTCTGAACCATCTCTGCCCAGGTCTCGAAGTCCTCGAATACCTCTGTCTTGGAAGCCAGAAATATTGTCCACGTGAACCTCGAGTAGTCATCGACCAATACAAAGACATACTTATTCCCACCAATCGTCTGTGTCCTCATCGGTCCGCACAAGTCCATGTGTACCAATTCCAGCGGATGACTGGTGCTCACAACATTCTTTGACTTAAAAGAAGTTCTGGTCTGTTTGCCTCTGGTGCATGCAACACATACCTTGCTGGTTCATGATCCACCTCTGGCAATCCGCGACAAGTTCCAACCTCTGGAGCTTTTCATCAATCTCAGATTTACATGACCAAGACGTCTGTGCCATAGCTCAGAGTCATCTGCCTCGATGATAAGCACAGGTACTCGTCCGGATCATACTTTGTATCCGCGATGTAGACCCCGTTGTCTAGTGATCCTTTAAGAAGAACCCTACCTGTTTTAAGACACTTACATAGCAGCCATTAGTAGTAAAGGTGACCTTGTTTCTACCGTTTTGACACAGTTGAGAAACACTTAATAGGTCAAACTTTAAATTATGAACAAGGCTTACATTGTCAACACTGATCTTATCATTCAAATTCAACCATACCTGTCCCGAAGACTTTTCCCGTACCTTTATCTCCAAAGGTGATCGAGCCTCCTGAACAATGTCGCAGTGAAGAGAAGTGGTCCATCCTCCCGGTCATATGTCCCGAGCATCCACTGTCCATGTACCAGGGACCTGACTCCCTCTTCACCTGCACACAAAGTATTAGTTCTTACGAACCCACATTAGCTTGGGTTTAGAACTCAATGATAAACAGGTAAGGTTTTGAAACGTGAGAATCATCAGAAGCTTTGACAGACTGATTCTGTCCGGTACTAGTCCCCTGCTTGGAACTTCCAGGTTCCTGAACCTGTCCAGTACTTGTCCCTGCTTGGAACTGCTGGGTCTGTGAGACTTGTTCTCACATGCTTTTCTGGCAGCGCACCTTCTCCACAGATGACCTTCTTGTCCACAGTGGAAACAGATCTTCTTGTCCTTGAAGTCTGTCTTACTGAATCAGCAACCTTCTTCCTTTGCTTGCTGAAGTTGATCCCAGTGGTCTGACCTTGAGCGCTCTTTGCCCAGATATGGTATCCTTTACCATAAGTCTTTGCCTCGTCATGCAAATCTACTTTGATACGTGGTGTACTTCTGGGTTCACCAACTTTGTGATCCCTCTTCAGTATGGTAACCTCACCATAACCCAGACCTGGCTTGGATTTCTTTGTTCCCGGAACATCAATCTTTGCCTTGGGTTCATGTACCTGCGGTTTAGAAACAACTTCCTGCTTCCTGACCAACTGCTTCGAAGCTTCTGTATCTCAGCAGACTTGTTAGCAATAATCTCATCTTTTTCGGAGACAAGATTTACCAAACGCTCATGCTTTTCACAAATTTTTCTAATGATCAGTAACAATTCATCACGAGAAATAAAATCAGGAGAACGTTTTACCTTAGAAGATGATGGTTTGTCTCTGGCCATAAGACACACAGTCCTCCTCAGGTTCTTGACCCCCTTGAGACTCCCCGAGTCACTGTCAGATTCTGAGTCACCCCAAGCAGCCATCAGTGCCTCTTCTTCTTTCCCTTGATTCTCATTCTCTTTGTCCTTCTTCTTCTTTTGCAGTCTCTAGCAAAGTGCCTTTGAGTCCACAATAGTAGCACTCATCATTCTTTCCTGCTTCTCTTCGAAGAGGACTTCTTGGAGTTAAGCTTCTGTTTTGCAAACTTCAGTGCCTTGGACAGAGTACAATGTCCTCGTCTGATTCATCCTCTTCTTCTTTGTCCTCATTCTCAGACTTCTCAGACTCTTCTTCTTCTCTTTCCTTGGGTTCCTTGTCCTTTCCTTTGGACTTCTTTGACTTACCCTTGTCACTGACCAGTGCTACTTGCTTTGGTCCCTTCTGAGAGTCACGTCCCTCCAGCTTGCATTTCTCTATCAGCATAGTGCTTTCCAGCTTAGAGACCAGCTCTTCCAGAGTGATCTTCTTTGTCTCAGAGAGCGCTTTGAGTCCTGGATATGTCATCCCATTCGGGACTTAGTCCTTGCATGAAATGGTGTCACTTCCCACTGCTCATACTCCTTTCCCAACCTTGAAAGAGTGGACAAGCTTCCCTGAAACGTGCATGATAATCATACAGTGACTCGCCTCTGTTTTGACGGAGGCATTGTACTTCATCTGTGCAGTGAGGATCCTGTTCCTCCTGACATCTCCAGAACCATCATATGTTCTCTTCAGTGCATCCCAGACCTCAGCGGGTCCTTGTATATCAAGACCTTCTCAAGATCTCCTGGTTCAAGAGCAGCATGCAGCACCTTCATTGCCTGGCATTCTTTTGGAGCTTCTTATAGTCCTCCGTAGTATAGAAGGCCCTGGGTTTCTCTTTGGTTTCATCCTCATCGTCCATGATGAGCTGCCTGCCCTGCTCAATAATCTGCCAGACCTCTCCGTCCAGCGCGAGGACATGTTCCTCGAACCTTATAGCCCAAGAGTCATACTCTCCTGCCTTCAACTTGGGAGGTGTAGCAAAAGTGTCTCCACCTGACATACCTGCAATTCTAATCAAATCTAGAGCAACAGGGCTCTGATACCAATTGTTAGGACCGTGATTAGTTATGTACCTCACAAGGTCTAGGAACTGTTAAGGACCTAAACCAAGTTTGCAGGTTCAAGTACCTCAAATGTAAAACACAGCGGAAATGTCTAAAGATTATTTTATTAATCTATAGACTGTACAAATACTTACAATTCGTACACAGCAATAGTAACGCTAACTATCACTCAGAGTTTCTTGGTTCGATGATCCCGGATCAACAACCTCAACTCAACAGACAAGTCCCTCCGGTTCCCAACCTTCGACTCCGTCTGTCTTCCGGTGAGCTTCCTTCTGCAACTCAGCAACTCAACTCAGTTCTGATTGTATGCACTCAAGCTCTCTGGAATTCGCGCGCATAGGCTGCCTTTCACCCGAGTATATATAGGGCATGTTAGTGACCGTTACCTCCACTCCCCCACTCCTAGAAATCAGCCCCATGTCTTTCCACAAGAATCTCCAACAACCTTGACTTGGTTGTTATCTCCTCTTGTCTCTTCAAGTCGTGTATCAGCTCGTTTCAAGTCATGCAACGTCTTCCCATGATCTTCTCAACTGAATTTTGACTCGGTCCTCGGACTGCTGCGACTCATGTCCCACTGCGTCCGACGCAGGTTCTTGATCCTCTCTGTGTCTGTCAGGTACATGTACCTGCACACTCAACTCAGATATAAGTCGAGTGTTGTCATCAATCAAAATCCACTGGGTACATGTTGTGGTACATGATCCAACAAGCCATGTTGGGGGTACATGATCCAACAAAGTTCAAAGGAAAAAAGAATGGAGAAGAATCTCAACATGGATCTATTGACAACAAAGCCTCAAGAGGTGACAATGGTGGTCGCGGTCGGCACGGCAAGCAACGTGGTCGATGGAGAGGTTTCGGTAACCGTGGTGACAGAGAGTCAAGCACGTCTAAACCTGGATGTGATTTGTCCAAGGTAAAATGCTAAAGCTGTGACAAGTTAAGACATTATTCGAGGGACTGTCAACAACCACGTCGCGATCATCAAGAAGAAGTCAATCTGAAGCGTACATAGTGATGACCAAGAACCTGCACTTCTCGTTAGCTGAGCATTGTGATCATTCTCATGCACATGCAAATGTCAAAGAACCAAACATCTTTTGTTTGAATGGAAAAATTAAGGACTTTGAAGTGGAGCAAACCAAATGGTACTTGGATTCTGGTGCCACTAACCATATGTCAAGGTGCAAAGGTGTGTTTGCTCAACTTGATGAATCAACACATGGAAATATCAAGTTCGGGATGGTTCTACTGTGGAAATTCGAGGCAAGGGAACAATGATGTTTCCATGCAAAAAAAGGAGCATAGATTGCTCACTGAAGTACTATACATTCCTCAACTTTGAAACAACATAATAAGTCTAGGTCAATTGGACAAGAGTGGTGGTAGAACAAGGTCTAATGAGCATTTATGATCGAGGAGTGTTGCTGACTCGGGTGCAAAGGTCAGGTAATATATAGGCTTTATATGCTTTCACTGAACTTGATTGAACCTATGTGCTTACTAACAAACTCAGGAAATCAAGCTTTGATGTAGCATGCTCGGTTCGGTCACTTGAACTTTCGATCATTGAATGAAAAGAGCAAGAAACATATGGTGGAAGGAATGCCTCATATTGATCATGTAGAACAATTATGCGAAGAATGTGTTATAGGTAAACATCACAGGACACCATTTCCATCCGCAGCAACTTTTAAGCTCCAAAAAGGTTGGAGTTATTATATGGTGATGTGTGTGGCCCCATTTTACCATCAACACATGGTGGTAAGAAGTACTTTCTATTGTTAGTTGATGACAATAGTAGGTTTAGTGGCTTGAGTTGCTTGAAGGTATATACGAAGTGTTCAACACATTCAAACGTCAACTGAAGATGTTGGAAGCCGAATCGGATCCGAAACTCAAGGTGTTCAGGAATGATCGTGGTGGAGAGTTCAACTCAAATGAATTTCGAGTTTTGTGAAAATAACGACATTATGAGACACACTACAGCTACGTACTCTCCGCAACAAAACGGGGTTGTTGAACGCAGAAATCGGACAATTCTTGAAATGGCAGGCTACATGCTCAAATCAAAAGGAGTTCCACTTGAGTTCTGGGGTGAAGCTTGTAAAACAGCAGTTCATGTTCTCAACTGGAGTTGGACAAGAAGCCTGCTCAAAATGACTCCTTATGAAGCCTGGTAGCAAAGAAAACCAAAGGTACATTACTTTTGTACTTTCGATTGTGTTGTTCTTGTTAAAAAACAAGGATACTCTTTGAAAAAGTTAGCTGACAGATCGACAAAAATGGTATTTATTGGTTACGAAGAAGGTTCCAAAGCTTACCGAATGTATGATCCTAATATTAAAAAATTATATGTATCTCGTGATGTTGTTTTTAATGAGGAAGCACAGTGGGACTGGCACATAGATTCAGCAGAGGGTGGGAATCAAAGGTGACCTTATAATCAAAAGTTCATTAAATGAAGATCAGTGCATGGATGCATGGAATGAGCCTCGAGAACAAATGACACCTGCATCTCAAAGCCCTGGTATGCGCTTTGCAATTTGCATCTCCTCCGAGCAATGTGTCTCGACTAGCTCAGATTAAGCTCCGAGGAGGTATAGACTCTTGTCCGATTTGTATGATCAAACAATTCCTATTGATGACTTTGAGTACAGTAACTTGAGCTTGCTGTCTGCTGAGGAACCAAATGAACTAACTCATGCCCTAAAAGATCCCTGTTGGAAAACAGCAATGGAAGAGGAGTTGACTTCAATCAAAAGCAATGCAACTTGGGAGTTCGCAAACTTGCCAGATGGACACAAACCAATTGGACTCAAATGGATTTTCAAAGTGAAAAAGAATCCAGATGGAAAAGTGATGAAACATAAAGCTCGCCTTGTGGCCAAAAGGTTACGCGCAAAGAGCTGGGATTGATTACGAGGAAGTGTACGCTCCGGTGGCTCGTATGGAAACTATCAGGTTGCTGATGGCTCATGCAGCATACTTTGGATGGAAAATTCATCTTATGGCCGTCAAGTCTGTGTTTTTAAATGGAGACTTGGCTGAGGAGGTATATGTCGAGCAACCCCCTGGTTTTGTTGATATTAAGAAAGCTCACATGGTGTTGAAACTGAGAAAGGCTTTATAGGGACTCGTCAAGCCCCAAGAGCCTGAAATCACAAGCTAGATTGATGCAATTGAGTTTGCACCGGACTTGAAATTGGATGAGTTGAAGGAGATGAGAGGAGACGACGGGGGTTAGGAGGAGAAGAAGCCAAGCGGCGGAGAAGAAGATAAGGAGGTTGGTTAATTCATTTCTTACTCAATCAACATACATCTAGGGTAACATATAAGCCATAGTTCATATTCCCTAAATTACACGTTAGTCCCTAACGTTTCACATAATAGAGTACGTAACATTCCTTCCTCCTTCGGAGGACCTTGTCCTCAAGGTTCACAAATAATATGTAAATTTCAGGCGGCCTTGGTAGTGTGAACCAAAAATGCAGCTTGATGGCAAAAATACCAGCCACATTTTGTTGCTTTGGAAGGACTTTCATAGAACAATATTGCAGCATGTGATTCAAAGACTCCCATATAATATTCGGATCCTCAAGTGGATTTCTCCTCCGTAATAATGTGACTAAACGAGTCTTCAATAATGATGTTCATCAAGAATAAACAAGGAAGCTCAGATGTTCCACAATAACTTGATGGTATCTCATCATCCAAGCATGTATATATCACAAAAAACAAACAGGATGCTGATAAAGCCTTCTGAAACCTAATGACAAATACCTCATCAAGATCAACTCCTATGATCGAAAAGGCCTTCAGAAAATTGGTAATGCACAACCCCCATTGAGTGTTGTAGTTGAAAACTTTGAGAGCACCATCTCTGTACACAAGACCACTGTTAAGGTCACCATGCTCCACTGATATTTTGACTAAACAAGATTCATCATCCACGACAGCAAATGCTTTAGCCAACAATTCAGCGGACTCGTCCTTTTGGATTGAAGAGAGCACTGAGTATAAGAGTTCATACAATGAAACATCCTTTGAAAAAACATCATCAAAAGTTTCCCGTAGGTAGTAACAAAGACTTATTTGGCCAAGGCGGCTTCAACCGATCATCCCAATCCCACAAAAGCCGACAAAGCTCACCAACATCAAATATATCTTTATAAACTGAACATGATGTCTCTAAAGCATTCTTACAATCGATTGATCCACATTCACTCTTTTTTTCATATAAAAAAACAACTGAGCTATCTAACCTTGATGTTTCGCATCCAACAACTATCCCAGCAGCCACACCACAATTTGGTAAAAAATCAAATGAGGATCCCGCACTCTTTCTTCCATAAAATACCTTTAAGCACATGACCCGGAAATCAGGAAACATACTTACCACCTTATGCACATGTCCATACAAAAAATCCCCAAGACCAGCATCAATATCGGGAGGAACTGGAGGGGGTGTCCTTGATCCAAGTTCCTCAACATACACATCTTCAACAACAACCAAACAATCATGTTGTGTAATGTAGCTTAATGGTGTGTCCAAAGGTATAAGAAAACTCATTCCGGCATTTTCACAAACATTTAGAGTGCACAAATCAGAAGTTCTATTCACAACCATAGATGACGCCATAAAATCTGATTTCAAACATCCTTCACTAACAATATCCAGTGTAAGATAATCATTCAGAATTACTTCTGGGATCAAACCTGAGTTACTCTGCCATGGTGTGCCACACTTGGACTTACTCAAAGTAGAAAACTCAACTTCTGGAATCTCCTTTGTCACTTCTTCCGCACTCAACACACAAACTGATTCATCTACATTCATCTCATCCTCTATTGAAGGCTCAGGTGGACTGATGACTGTCTGGACAGGATCCATAGAAGATGAGAACACTATCGGCATTCGGTGTGGACTCCAGGTGTATCCCAAACTCCTTTCCAGATCGCTCAACCTCCTCTCCATATTTTCATTAACCCTCGAACTAGTTGCAATCTGATTTTGCAGGGACATGTCCATCTGTTTAAAACGTTCATTGATTTCTATGAGCTTTTGGTTGATTTCCATGAGAGCTTCGATCTCTGCAGGACTCAACTCATCGTCCAATTCGGGATCGGACATAGTGAATCCTCTCAATGAGAGCACCAATGATGCAATTGAGTTTGCACCGGACTTGAAATTGGATGAGTTGAAGGAGATGAGAGGAGACGACGGGGGTTAGGAGGAGAAGAAGCCAAGCGGCGGAGAAGAAGATAAGGAGGTTGGTTAATTCATTTCTTACTCAATCAACATACATCTAGGGTAACATATAAGCCATAGTTCATATTCCCTAAATTACACGTTAGTCCCTAACGTTTCACATAATAGAGTACGTAACGTGAGATTAAGCATGGAAGAGCAGAGGGGAAATATTTGAAATATAGGAGTAGAGAATGTGAGAGAGTTGATGAGAAGATAGATAATTCTTGTCTGTTTATTCATTTGTTATCTCAGGTGTATATATAGTTGAATGTCAGACCAATACCTAAGCACAGACTGTAATTCTAATCTTATCCATTGGTTGTTGCATTCTTGTCCTTTACTGCGCTTCTGATTTTCTTGTTGCCAGGCATTACAAACTTGTCAGAGGTGTTCAAGCTGGATGGAAATTTCTTGCGTTCACTTTTACGTATTCTCTTGAGCGCAACAGTCTCTTAGATTTACTAAATGCCCCATAGAGCATGCTCTGTACAAGAAAGTGGAAGGAGGGCATGTGCTCATAGTTGGAGTATACGTTGATGGTTGATGATTTGATCATTAAAAGATCACTGTTGGAGTTTATACATGATTTTAAGGATCAATTGAAAGGCATGTTCAACATGACAGACTTAGGGATGCTGAGTTACTACATGGGCATTGACTCACTCAAATGGAGGGTGGTATACACTAGGTAACTGCAGTTATGCACGCAAGATACTTGAACTCTTCAAAATGTCCGAATGCAACCCATGTTTAGTTCCAATGGAAAGCCGGCTTAAGCTTCGAAAAAAGAGTGATACAGCCATGGTAGATGCCAATGAGTATAGAAGAATCACTGGTTCATTGCGATATTTGGTGAACACACGTCTGGACGTAGCATATTCGGTTGGAATGGTCAGTAGATACATGCAATCGCCGAATACGCAGCATCTCGCTGCATTGAAACATATATGGAGGTATGTGAAAGGGACGATTTAATTATGGATGTTACTATGCTCGCGGAAGTGCTACATGTCCTGTGTTGCATACAGTGAAAGTGATTATGCTGGGGACACACGATCGCAAGAGCACATCAGGAAGTGTTTTTTACTGGGAAAACAACTTGATAACTTGGTCCCCAAAAAAGCAAAAGAGATTGTTGCATTATCAACTTGCGAAGCTGAGTACATAGCTAGATGCTGCCTCGGCATCATGCCAAGCCATATGGTTGAGTAGAATTGATCACGGACCTCACATGTTACGAAGTGAAGAAGCCCAAGTTATTCTTGGACAACAAATCCATTATAACATTGAGTAAAAATCCTGTACACAATGAGAGGACTAAGCATATCGACACTCGGTTTCATTTCATACGAGAATGTGTTGAGGAAGGAAATATTGACATTGAATATGTGAAGACAGAGGATCTAGTAGCAGACATGCTCACAAAATCTCTCGGCGAGCTGAAGTTCCAAGAGTTTCGGAAGAGACGGTGTTGAAGACATCAACAAAGTCAAAGCTAGTATAAGGGGGAGTTTGTTGGCTAAACTTGTGGATATGTGTACTTGGTCAAACTATGTAACTACCTTACTAGTGATGCAGTGAACTAGTGGTAGTGTGTGATACATAGTGGGATCATTGGAGGTAGGCCTCTCCATTTGACCCTAAGGCCGAAAAAGCCCGAGTTGACCCGACTAACCCGATTGGCCCGAACCCAACCCGAGCTCGAGTTACGTCCCTATATGACCCTAACCCGAGTACAATAGGGTAGGGTTAGGGTTAGGGCTGCAAGTGAGACGATACACTCGATAATTACTCGATGACCGACTCGATAAGAACTCGGTCAATACTCGTTCGATAATAAATGAGTCGAACCCGAACATAATTATGAAACTCGTTTAATAAACGAGCCGAGCTTGAACAATGTCATACTCGACTCGTTTATGTTCGTGAACAACTCGAATAGATGCTCGATAAAATACTCGTTTAGAAATCCGCGGACCCTTATAGAATTATTTCCGCGGACCCTTAACAATTAAATTTAATTGTTAAGGGTCCGCGGAAATAATTGTATAAGGTCCGCGGATCTCAATCCCACATCGCTCGCCGCTAGGAAGAAAGAGTAGAAAACGTATATAAATAAACCAACCCATCCAAGCAAAATCTCAAGCTTTCTCATGGCCCTTTGGCTGAGGTGAAGCTTGGCTCTTTGAGCTTGATTTGAGCTCGAGTTATTAAAATTTTTTTGAGGAAAACGAACGTTGTTCGTGCTCGATTGAAAGTTAAGTTTTTTTTATTTCGAGTCAAGCTCGAGTAGGCCGAAAATTAAACGAGCCGAGCTTGAGCAACACAAGTTGAAGCTCGTCGAGCTCGAGCTCGAGTTCGAGCATCAATAAAATATGACGAGCCGAGCTCGAGCACGAAGGTACTCGGCTCGACTCGACTCATTTGCAGCCCTAGTTAGGGTCCTAATTTTCGAACCCGGCCCTAAAAAATGACCCGACCCAAATTCTTTAAATAATTGCAAACCCGGCCCGACCCGACTTAGCCCGACCCGATCCGAAATTATTTGATCAAGCTTACTCGTGAGTTCAAGACAAAGCTCGAACTCAGCTCGATATAAGGAATTGTGGATGATTGGGTTGTATATTTATATAACATTCGCTACTGATTTGTTCTTACTTTGGGCGATGTGGGATCACGATCCGCGGACCCTTAACAATTAAATTAAATGTTAAGGGTCCGCGGATTTAATTCTTAAGGGTCCGCGGACCGTGATCCCACATCGCCCAAAGTAAGAACAAATCAGTAGCGAATGTTATATAAATATACAACCCAATCGTTCAAAATCTCAAACCTCATTTCGCTACTTAGCTGAGATGATGTGTGAAACTTTGGGCTTTAAATGAGCTTAAAAAAATTAATTTTTTTAGGAAAACATTTTAGATATAAATTATGCGTTTTAAATTAGGGTATTTTCGGCCCTTTAAATTAGGGCTGGCCCGACCCGGCCCGGCCCGTTTAAGTAGGGTCATTATTAGCCCTAGGATTTTGAGATATAAACCCGAGCCCGGCCCGAACCGACCCTATATTATACTTAGGGCTGCCTATTTTGTCATCCAACCCGACCCGGCCCGATATAGGGCTGGGTCAGCCCGAACCCGGCCCATGGAGACCCCTAATTGGAGGTTAGAATAAACATACTATGTGTGCATATGATTATAAATATGAATGAAAAAACAAAAAAAGATGGGTGGCAGTGATGCAGCGCGGATGGGCAAACAAAGAGCGATAGGTGTCAACAACTCATTGATTCCGCAGAATGCCGAGAAGTTGACGGGATAGATAAATCAATACTCATTGAGTCCGCAGAATACCGAGAAATTGATAAGTAAGATTCGTTGATTTCAATAGAAATACCGAAAACTTGACGTAAAAGGGAAAACCCTAATTTTGTTTATTCAATATCAAAAAACCGTCTTACAAAAGACTGAAAATTAGTTTATATAGGAAACAACAAGAAACCCTAATTTTTTACTAAATTATATGGCCCAATGCCCACTTAATTGGGCCGCATCATTCTCTATAGGGCAGAAAAGATTCGTCCTCGAATCCAAAATCGATTTCACATACTGTGCTAAGAGAAGCGGAATCTGAAGTTCACTCAACATAAATCTCAACGCACATCTGAAAAAAGTAACATTGACGTACACCTTCATCGATGAAAAAGGAGCAAACTTTCCTGTTAGTAGTGCAAGCAGATTGAAATAATTTGTTGTGTAAACAATTGTCTTCGCGGGTCAGAATAGTAGGTCGTAATAGGAGAACAGTATTGATATATCTGTCACATACTCTTTAACATCCACTACTACAGATCATGTTTATAACAGTGCTTGTTTTTGCTCTTTAACAGAGCTTCATGAAGCGCTGTTGAAACGAGTGCTGTTGTAAATCACTGATTTATCACACCGCTTTTTTAAACAAGCGCTGTTATTTAGTTTATTTTTTACAGCGCTTAAAGAAAAAGCGCTGTTAAAAATAATTATTATTTTTAAGCGCTTAAAGAAAAAACGCTTTTTTATTTAAGCGCTGTAAAATAATAATTATTTTTAATAATTAGAAAATTAAAATAATTTGAATATTAAATATTACAGCGTTTAAGAAAAAACGCTGTAAAATGTAAACATACTACAACGCTTTATAATAAAGCGTTGTAGTATGTTTACATTTTTTACAGCGTTTTTCTGTATTAAGCGCTGTAAAAGTTTGATTATTTTACAGCGTTTAAAATAAAAGCGCTGTTACATATAAGATTTTAAATCAAATTATAATTAATCGCAGTAAGATTTATTATATTTACGGAGATTTGAGAAGACAGTTTTGGAAAGTTAATAATATTTATAACCGCTTTAAAGGGAAAGTTAATAATATTTTTTATTTAAATCATACTTTTACAATGAAATTGAAATCGATTTTAACATTCGTTTTTTACAAACATTAGCAAATAAAAATTATGGACCAAAACTATGGCCTTTGTGCTGAATTTGTCTCATTGCTCGTCTTGAATTAACCTCATTGCTCGTCTTGAATTGGCTCATCGTCCTCGACATATATCATACAATTTGACAAATCTACAAAAAATATATTGAGAATAGAATAGAGTTAATATCAAACAAAGAACAAAAAAGTTTAACGAAAAATATAAAACACAAAAGTGTAAACAAATAGAGTGTTTATTCCTTACTTGAAACGGGAAGTTTATGCGAAACACATTTGGACTGTAAATTAAAACATCCGACAAGAACAATAGTAGTTTGAAGAAAATTTCAATGTAAATTTTGTTGCATATTTGGATATATATAGAAAGATATAGCGGGAAATTTGTGCGGGTGACTTAAAATTCTGAATTTTTAATATTGAATATGGACGTTAGATTCATTTAAACAACGATTGGGATTAAAATCTGCGCGAAACTGTTTCGACCAATCAGGTAATTTAACATATTCAACAGCGCTTAAAATATAAAAGCGCTGTAAAATATAAATAAATATTTTTTAATTAAGGAAATCGAATTACTGAGACATTTTTACAGCGCTTATAAATATAAGCGCTGTGGTATTTATTTACAACAGCGCTTTTACGTTATAAGCGCTGTTATAAAAGTATATTTGTTTTGTTTTTTCTTCAGAATTCATTGATTATTATGAAACAAATTTAGTTAAAGTTTGATAAATGAAGCTTATAACTCATTTACTTAAAAAAAATCATTTGCATTTCTGTTGTGTTTTTATTAGTGAAAAGTATGTTGATCAAAATGTACAATGTTCAACTTAGTGCTTAGTAGAGAGACACAGTACAAATTTCAAATGCCAATGATTTCAAATGCTTATTAATGTTCTCATGATATTTTAATAATAATAGAATGTTACTAATTGAGTTTTTAAATTCTTAATAACAAAAACCTAAAAATATATTACCTGATTTTTAAAACTTGAAAATATAAAAATATATCTTTTACAGCGCTTTTTGAAGGATAAGCGCTGTAATATATAATTTACAGCGTTTATTTTATTTTAAACGCTGTAAAACAAATTATTTTATTATTATTTTAATATATTATTACAGCGCTTATTTTTAAACGCTGTATAATTAGGGTTTGGATTGAGGGTTAGGGTTCGGGGTTCAGGGTTTAGAACCCTAATTACAACAGCGCTTTTATTTAAGGCGCTGTGGTATATACATTTTTAACAGCGCTTTTATATAAGCGCTGTTAAATGAACTTGATACAACTCGCTAATTATATTATATTTAGACATGATATATACCAAAGCGCTTCTTTTTAAAGCGTTGTAATATGTTAAAAACAGAGCAGTATTTTTATTATATTGTTTAAATTACAATAAACACACTTTCATATTGATAATTACTTAAATTACAATAAACAAAGCTCTATTAAAACATCATCTAATAATTTTGAATCTTCACAATCCATATTATCTCGAATACCCTGCATGAAAAAATTAAACATAAGGACAATATACACGATAAAACAAATAAAATAATTTAAATTTTAAAAAGTAAGAATTTTCAACACATTAATTACCTGCTTAATTCCAAATCATAAAAAAAGTTTGATTACATCATCCCTTTATATAGCGTGCTCATCACTAAAATCCTGTATAAAAACACCAAGCAAAATAAGTAAATGATATATAAATCTAAACACAACTTCACAAATATATTAATGTTTTGAAAAATATTCGGAATTCTTACATTGTTTTTCAATCCATATGCCTTCATTGTGATCATCCCTTCTCTGTTGAAATTCACCAACGTCTTCGAAATTGTTTGGAATGGTGCTACAAACCGCTGCACTATCTTCAGAGTAATCATTTGTATCCATACCATCTTCGAAGAAAATATGTTGTTTTCCATGAACGACAATATATTTATGTTCATTTGTGGATCCTTGACGTAAAATACTTGTTTAGCTTGCTCAGCCATGATGAAAGGCTCGTCTTTGTATCCTTCTCTACGAAAGTCAACAAATGTCATGCCGAATTCATCAATACGAACATTCGAACTATGCACCCATTTGCACTTGAAAACAGGTATCCGAACTTCTACGTAGTCTATTTCCCATATGTCTTCAATAACACCATAATAATTCACACCGGCATTTACAGGGTTCTTATCTTTGGCACTAGACACATGAATTGTCAGCAACAATTGTCACGCCACTATTCTGAACTGAACTTCTTTCATCCTGATCTTTTGTGTAAAATGAATAACCATTTAAATCATAGCCTCTATAAGAATGAACGGCGCAACTAGGCCCAACACCAAGAGACTTCACAAAATCAGGCACATTTGAACTTAAAACGTCGTCTTTCAACCAAGAAGCAAACTCTTCTGAATGCTTTTTTTGGATCAACTTTTCAGATTTCCCCTGATTAGATGACCTTATTAATTGTAAATGACGTTCTAAAAAGGGCTCGATCTCATCAACCTGCCGCAACTCGTAGAAATGGGCGTCATATAACTCTGATCAAGGAAATGTCCCTGTGAAGCGAAATGTCCAGCAGATGCCTCCTCCTCTGCATCAGCCTACAGAAAGATAAATAACTATTGTTACAAGAAATATCCTTATAAAATATCAACCATTTAATTAAATAGACTAAAGAAGACTTACAATTTTTGCAGCAATAATTTCTGCTGTCTCGTTCACATAACCACCAGTTTTTGTTTGATGGGCTCTCTTCCATACTTCGTACCTCTCAACTGTAATGCTCCCTACATCACAGTCATCACACAATTCAGTAGCCTGAAGCGCATCAGCTTTCTCCTTTATGAGGAGTTCTTCAGCACGGCTATATCCGCCTCGAGAAGTAGCAAGATGATACTTGTTGAGGCGTGTTCTTTCGGCAGCTCTCAAGCCCTCCTCCTCAAATTCTTCGCTTCTCCTCACATCCACAAACTCCTCCCACTGATCCGGAGTAATGAACTGATAAACAAGAGTGGGATCCTCTTCGTTCTTCCTACCCTTGATGTAATCTTTGGTAAGGGTTGTCTTGAAATTTCTCCACGAAATTCCCGCTTGTCTCAGCTCTTGTGTCTTGTGAGCATCCGACACATTGAATTTTGCCTGTAAAAAAAGTAAAAAGAACAAATCATTTCAAACATATTGCATATATAGTATCAAAATATAAATTGATATGTAAAATAATATTAATACAAGAATCACTTCAAACATGAAATATAAAAGAATTAAAATAACATTTTTAATTATCATCATATCGCTCCACACAAGGTTCTTCAACTCTGCAGGCACATGCCTCCAATTAAGATAAGTAATTGGAACACGTGTTCTTGCCGCCAAACATAGTGCACTTCTCCAAATTGATTTATTAGGACCCGTTGGAAGTCCTTTATCGGTAAACTCAATACTGGATAGAGTATTTGAGGTACTTCTATCCTTACAAAATTTGGTCAAATATGCGGGCCCCCTCTTACCTCTCTTGGATGGCGCGGAACACTCTCCCGCGTTATCACTATTATCATTTGTGATTTGCAAATTCTCCATTTCTACATATTTAACAAAATAATTCATGATCAAACACAAAACAACAATATACAAGTAGATTAATACAACAGAAAACAAATTACACAAACTTTGAAACGGAGCTAAGTTGGAACTTTGAAACGGAGCTAAATTATACAAATCAAGGAGTACCGTATCGGAACTTTGGACGAAACCCTTGAAGTGAACGGAGCTAAGTTGGAAAGCTGTGCGTGATTTTAGGGTTTGAAACGGAGTTAAGTCGGAAATTGCAAAGCAAAGGTGGACGGAAGAGATTTGACGACGGCCGGTAAAGCGGGATCTGAGTGTGAGTAAAACTTTGAAGTCGGAAAATTACTAGGGTTAAAACGTACTTATAACAGCGCTTTTTTAGGAACTGTGGTATATACATTTTTAACAGCGCTTATAAAAAAACGCTGTTAAATGTCTAACTTAAGACAACGCTTATATGAAAAGCGCTGTTGTATGTAAATAACAGCGCTTTTTCTATAAGCGCTATCTTAAGTTAGACATTTAACAGCGTTTTTTTATAAGCGTTGTTAAATGTCTTACTTAAGACAACGCTTATATGGAAAGCGCTGTGTTATATCTTTTACAGCGTTTTTATGAGAAGCGCTGTGTTAAATCTATTTATTACAGCTCTTTATTTTTAAAGTGTTGTTTAGGGGGGTAATTTTTTTAACAACGCTTAATAACAAGCGCTGTTGAAAATATAATTTGTACTAGTGATCTCCATCAGCATCACCGTAATCATCATAAATAGGATCATGAATACTAAAATTCGTATCAACCTCATCATCATTGTAAGTATCGTAAATAGGGATATCTGAACTTAGAGCAATATCAACTTCGTCATCTCCATAATCATCATATATGGGTTCTCCGAAACATGAAGGAATATTGCTCTCAACTTCACTATAATCCACATCATCACCATATTCATCATATATGGGTCTCCGAAATTGGAAACAAGATATTGTAGGAGAGAAGTGCCTCTAATACTTTATCCACTATCAAGTTTACCGATAAAGGACTTCCAACGGGTCCTAATAAATCAATTTGGAGAAGTGCACTATGTTTGGCGGCAAGAACACGTGTTCCAATTACTTATGTCAATTGGAGGCATGTGCCTGCAGAGTTGAAGAACCTCGTGTGGAGCGATATGAAGGTAATTGACGAGCACGTCGTTGAGTGCTGCAAATTTGTCCCGACTCTCCTCCTAGTATAGTATTGGCAAGCTGGGGTCGAATCCACAGGGAACGGTGAGAAATCGTCTTTTGATCTACAACTAAAGATTGGGGTTGTGAGTAAAAGCAAATACAACAAAAGGAAACAGTTGCGCAAGTGAAATTGGCGCACAATCAGAAGGCAGTCATAAAAGATGTTAACAAATATACGAGAGATGAGCTCGGTTCAGATTCTTCACTATGAATTTCCACGTTTATCATTGGTTACTAAAGATACATGATATAATGTTCACGTAGGTTAAGGTCCTGTCACAGCTTAATGAGCTACACATACATTCCGGTCAAAGTCCGTATGATATTATTACTCAATCTAGTCTAGTCAACCACGAATCCGGTCAAGGTAGCTATCGACTATTCTAGTGTTACTCCTATCATTCACAGTCACGTACTTATGATAGTTTAACTATAGATAACAGATTTTACAACTAAGTCTGCGGTGCAAGGCTTCGCTTAATTGTCTAACCTAATTATCATGCAATTGAGCTTGGAATAATAATACTAAACTTATCATGCAATTCAGAACGAAACCTCAAAACATGTCATTCATAGATCTGAATCCAAACTGAATTCAGTAAGTTAGCTACTCATACTGAATGTATACATCTCTAGAATAAGTATTAGACAACTAAAGTAACAAGCAAATCTGAGTGCTGCGTCTTCTCGCTCGCGTCGGCAGCTTGCGCGCACAGCTTCCGCAGCTAGGTCTGCTTCTCTCTATTCGCGCAGCTGGTCGCCTCCAGATTGCATATATGTGATTTCCATGAAGCTTTGTATTTATACTCTTGCTTCCTAGGGTTTCCACGAATATTTAGGCAAGAAAATCTGTAGGAAATCATCTTTATCTCTAAAAATCAGCTTTGGGAATATCTTGATCTCCAAAAACCGTACTTAGAAATATTCTTTGCCCGTGATGACGTCATCGCTCCGGATATTTCGCTGATTGCTGACGTCATCGATTTGCTCCACTGTGCGCGACCAACACTCGCCACACTGCTCGCGCGCTCGTTGTCTTTTGGCCTTTTGTCACTTTGTTGTCATTTTGTTCCGAGATTCAGCCTTCTTGTTGCACTTTTGTTCTAACTCTTCTAATCAACCTGAGATACAAAACTACACCAAAAGTGTAATCTTATACTAAATATGTTAGAATTACGAGCAGTGTATAGGACCTAAAACAGCATACAAAACTGCTCTATCAGTAATAAAAAATGTTATTTTTATTCTTTTATGTTTCATGTTTGAAGTGATTATTGTATTAATGTTATTTTACATATCAGTTTATATTTTGATACTATACATGCAATATGTTTGAAATGATTTGTTCTTTTTACTTGTGTTTATAGGCAAAATTCAATGTGTCGGATGCTCACAAGTCTCAAGAGCTGAGACAAGCGGGAATCTCATGGAGAAATTTCAAGACAACTCATACCAAAGATTACATCAAGGGTAGGAAGAACGAAGAGGATCCCACTCTTGTTTATCAGTTCATTACTCCGGATCAGTGGGCGGAGTTTGTGGCTGGGAGGAGAAGCGAAGAATTTGAGGAGGAGGGGTTGAGAGCTGCTGAAAGAGCGCGCCTCAACAAGTATCATCATGCTACTTCTCGAGGCGGATATAGCCGTGCTGAAGAACTCCTGATAAAGGAGAAAGCTGATGCACTTCAGGCTACTGGATTGTGCGATGACTGTGATGTAGGGAGCATTACAGTCGAGAGGTACGAAGTGTGGAAGAGAGCCCATCAAACAAAAACGGGTGGTTATGTGAACGAGACAGCAGAAACTATTGCTGCAAAAATTGTAAGTCTTCTTTAGTCTATTTAATTACATGGTTGATATTTTAGAAGGATATTTCTTGTAATAATATTTATTTATCTTTCTGTAGGCTGAGGCAGAGGAGGAGGCATCTGCTGGACATTTCGTTTCACAAGGGCGGAATGATATACTTACTCAGGCGATTGGAAAACCTGAGTATCCAGGACGTACTCGAGGGGTCGGGATGGCGGTGGGCTGGAAAAAAGTATTTCCCAAAGGTTCGACTTCTACAAAAGGTAGCACAAATGTCGTGCAACAACCTAGGGGAGTCGACATTAGCTCATCTCAGCAGCACATCCCATCGCCTGAAGATGATATTTTCTCACAATCCCTGAGGTATATTAAACTTATTAAATTAGATAAAATACAAAATTTTGGTAACTGATATATACTTTTATTTACTTGATGTAGACGGGTTTAAAATGTGCTTTCTTCATTGATGATGGCTCTCGAACCATGGTTGCATATGGTCTTGTTTTGCCTGGGAGAATCGTGCAGTATAGGCTGATTGATGATCATGAAGTGAAGGCATCATTGCATTATGCAATCGACCCTAATCAGCCGATCCCGCATCCTTTGGCGCAGTTTAACACTGTAAGGGATGCGGTGAATGCAGTTGTACCATGGCCTAAGTCATTGGTTGAAGTTAACAGAAAGGTACATCAATATATTTACTTCATTTATCTTTAATAATGTAAATTATACCTTTAAACCTTAATTTACAATCGTCATACTTTGTTTTCAGGCATACAATGATTACAAATATGGATTTATGCAATCAAGTATTCATGAACCTGAGTTTGCACACTTGGGAACACATTGTCAGATGCTTTATCATCGTGCAAATCAGCTAGAAGTCGCACTATCTATCTTTATACCAAGTGAAGTCTATGGTGATGATGTATGGGCTCACTTGTATAAGGATGATATTGTTGAAGTTTTACAGTTGGAAAAGATTGGAGATACGGCGCTTGAATTATATATGAGGTATTACTTTCATTCATCATGCAATATTATCTGAAATTAATTGAATTTCAGTATTATTTCTAATTTAAAAAGTTTCAGTTATCTTTTCAATGAGTTTGGACGCTTCGGATTCAAATTTGGGTTTATTAGACCGTCATCCACGACAAGCATTCGAGACATTACCTCAAGAGTTTCGATTTTGACGTCTCGGTTGACAATGTCTGATAGCTGATAGAGCACTTTTATATGCTGTTTTAAGTCCTTTACACTGCTTAGATTCTAACATATTTAAGTATAAGATTACGCTTTTGGTGTAGTTTTGTATCTCAGGTTGATTAGAAGAGTTAGAACAAAAGTGCAACAAGAAGGCTAAATCTCGGATCAAAAGACAACAAAGTTGATGAGAGCCAAAGACCAACGAGCGCACGAGCAGTGTGGCGCGCGAGTATGGGTCGCGCAAGAGCAGAGCAAAATGATGACGTCAGCAATCAACGAAATATCCGGACCGATGACATCATCACGCGCTAGGAATATTTCTAAGTCTGGAATTTAGAGATAAAGATATTTCTAAAGCTGATTTTTAGTGATAAGGATATATGCTCTTGCCTAATTATTCGTGGAAACCCTAGAAGGCAAAAGTATAAATATGCAGCTACCAGGAAAACTCCAGACATGTACATATTTGCGTAGAAGAGGAGCCCAGAGCGGATTAAAAGGACAGATCGGAAATCTGCTGACGCAAGACTGAGACGCGCACTGACGACACGCGCACCAAGCTAAAGAATTTCTACTTGCTGTTTTCATATGAATTTTGAGATGAATATATTCAGCATGTCTAGCTAACTTTCTGAATTCAGTTTAGACTTTAATCTATGAATTATATGTTTTGAGGTTTTATTCTTAATGCATGACCTGTTTAGTATTATTACTCCGAGCAACCTTGCATGATAACTAGTTTAGATAGTTAGGTGAAGCCTTTACCTGCAGACCTAATTATAGACTCTATTATCTATCGTTAAACTATCAGAGGTACGTTACAGTGAATGATAGGAGTAGCACTAGAATAGTTAATCACTACCTTTACCGGATTCGTGGTTAATTAGACTAGGTTGGGTAGTAATATCATATAGACCTTTACCGGAATATATGTGTAAATTATTAAGCCTTTACCGGACCTTTACTTGCGTGAACAATCTGTCATAGATCCTTAGAAAAACCAGTGATAAACATAGAAGTTCATAGTGATAAGTCTAAGCTGAGCTCATCTCGTATTCATAGTTTACACTTGTATTCATTCTGTGCGCCAGTAGTATACTCACGCTCCTGTTTTCTGTCTTTTACTTGTTTGACTCACAAACCCCAATCTTAGCTACAGATCAAAAGACGACTTCTCACCGTTCCCTGTGGATTCGACCCCAGCTTGCCAATACTATACTAGTAGGAGAGTCGGGACAAATTTGCAGCACTCAACGACGTGCTCGTCAATAGCTCATCCTTCTTTTGTTATTTTCTACCATATTATGATCCACAAGAGTAAGTATTCAACTAAATTTTGTATTTGATAGTTTTTAGCTACTTTTAAGATTTAACTTAACTTGTTTTTCATCATGTTCTTGAAGGAGTCATTGGATGTTGTGTGTGCTTTTTCCAAGACAAAATCTGGTATATTGGCTAGATCCAATGGCTGGCATGCTTCGATCGGATGTTCGGCGATTAATTGAAAAGTAAGTGTAAAATATTAAATTATTAGTTTTCGTTTTAATTTTATACTTCAAAATGTCAGTAAACATTTTTTGTGTTTTGAAATCTAGGAGTTTTCAAAACATTCAAATTATGAATGGATCGTCTTCACAATCTAGATCGACTACATGGATAACAGTCGAGGTAATTAATTTAATTTCTAGCATATTTTTACATTTACAGTTGGGATAAAATATACTAACATCATGTGTTTTTACGTTTGTAGTGTCCACGACAACCAGAGGCAACGAACTTATGTGGTTATTATTGCATAAGATACGTTCGAGATATCATTAAGTATGTCCAAGAAAATAATGGACAACTTCATGATAATTTTATTGATGTAAGTTTCATCTTTTTTGTTGTCTTTTTAAAAATATATACAATTTACATTTATATAAAACGTGTTTTGATGTGAAAATAGGTGTTTCCAAATGGACGGGAAAGTTACCCGTCTTTCGTCATGAACGAAGTAAGGGACGAATTCACCTATTACATTCTTGATTGTCCCGTTCAAGATTATCAATGGAATTGATGAGGTAATTTATATAATTATACAATATCATTGTTTCAATGAATGTTGTGACAAGTTTTCTAACTCGTGTAATTTTTTTATAGGTTTAACATGAGAAAGAAGCTATGGATGATCAGTATTTTGTGGCTTTTATCATGTTATTACTTTTGTTTATCAAAATGAGTTGATTTTAGTGGCTTTTGATTATGTATGGTGGAATTGTTGGAAAATATTGTATATTTTGTGTATGATGTATGAAATGTAATGTTGATCTTTTGTGTTGATATGCCCATGTTTATTTTTGATATGTGGGCAATGTAAAGTGAATGATCATCTTTCAAACCTGTGAAGTAAACAATAATTTTGTTTTGCAGAGTTTGGTTTTCTGAACAAAAAATCAAGCCTGAAAAAAGCAACTATACAACAGCGCTTATTTTTATAAGCGCTGTGAAAATTAACATTTAACAGCGCTTTATAAAAGAAGCGCTGTGAAAAAGTATCTTTTAACAGCGCTTATATATAAGCGCTGTTAATATTTGTTACTCCGATTGTATTTTTTTATTTACTTTCTACAGCGCTTTAGTAAAGAAGCGCTGTTAAATATAGATATATTACAGCGCTTGAAATAATAGGCGCTGTTAAAACGTTTTGCAGATCTAGTTTTTTAAGTTTTACCCTATTTCGTTTCTTTTGTTTCCGCACTCATGTCGTCTCTGCCTTGGAACATAAATTAATCTCAACCCGGTAAGTCATCCTTTTCCGTCTTGTTTATAATATTGTGTTAAATGTAAGTTTGTTCGAATTTACTATTTAGATGCGCTTATGAATATCCATAATTTAATCGTCTTGCTTGTCTTGCTTATCTTATTCTAGGTATTTCAATTCCGATTATTCTCAACCTTGTTAGTCATAATGGATCGAAGTTGGATGTGTTTAAATCGTTTGTCCGTTGGTTATGAAGAAGGAATAAGAGGGTTCTGTCAGTTTGCTAAGGATTTTGCAGACCGGAATGACACTGAATATGTGTTTTGTCCATGCACTGATTGTTGGAATAACAAAAAATAAAAGTCGGAGATCTTCACAAACATTTGTTGTTAAAGGGGATTGATCCAAAGTACAAAGTTTGGCATTTACACGGTGAATTTGAAACAGCTAACTCTCCCCCCAAATGGAACAACATCGATTTAATTGTGAAAATATGGATTGGGAGGATGATGATTTAATTGGAATGGTGAATAACATTGAGAAAGAGATGAACGTCGGGTCTTCTGTCATTGAAAAACTTAAATCTGATTCTGAGACGCCTTTATACGATGGTTGCACAAAATTTACCAAACTTTCAGCAGTGTTAAAGTTGTTTAATCTGAAAGCAAAGAATGGATGGAGTGATAAGAGTTTTACAGAGTTATTAACATTGGTCTCAGAAATGCTTCCTGATCCGAACACATTACCTACTCGTACTTATGACGCGAAGAGGGTAATGTGTCCTATGGGAATCGAATACTCAAAAACGATTGTATTTTGTTTCGAGATCGGTATAAAGATCTAACTGAATGTCCAGTTTGTAACTCTTCAAGATATAAACCGAACAAAGCACCCAGTATCAGTTCAAAAGGCGCACCGTCTAAAGTGTTGTGGTATTTACCTCCAATTCCTAGATTTCAGCGGCTCTTCTCAATCTCAGACGACGCTACTAATTTGCGATGGCATGCTGAAAAGCGTGTTGAGGATTATATGATGCGTCACCCGGCTGATTCAGTTCAGTGGAAGACTTTTGACGAAACATTTCCTGAATTTGGATGCGATCCAAGAAACTTGCGTTTAGGTTTGTGCACTGATGGAGTGAATCCGTTTGGAAATCTTAGTAGTCAGCATAGTACATGGCCGGTCATATTGGTTATTTATAATCTTCCACCTTGGTTGTGCATGAAACGCAGATATATGATGCTCTCATTATTGATTTCTGGGCCTCGGCAGCCGGGGAATAACATTGATGTTTATTTACAGCCATTGATAGATGATCTAATTCTTTTGTGGGACAAGGGTGTCCCTACTTATGATATATTTAGAGACGAGTTTTTTGATATGCGAGCGATGTTATTTTGCACAGTCAATGATTTTCCTGCATACGGTACCAAATGTATATACTAGAGAACTAACGATGTGTTGTATCTACTTGGTCTGTAATTGATTGCAATAAACTATATTTTATAATATATTTAAATGAAAAGATAAATAAATGGTTAATTAAAGATGATCACCTGTATAATAGGACACATTCCATGAAACCGCCTATATATTGCAATGTTGCATTTGACCACCTTTATATTTATCACTGTTACCAAATAACCGCCTCCGATAACGGAAGTGATTATAGAGGTGGTGAAGTGAAAAATCACTTATTGTATTAATGTTGTATTGTAATAAAAAATTTCTTATTATATTAAAAAGTTAATATATTTAACGGAATTTTTGACGATATAGCGATAGGTGGTTGTTTGGTAACGACAAACGTTATACAGGTGGTTGAATGCAATATTACTATATACAAGTGGTTACGTGGAATATGACATATTATACAAGTGGTCATCTATAATTAACCCATAAATAAACAATCTTATAAGAAAAATTATGTAATCACACTTCACTCGTGTGCATCTCTCAATTTATGCAATAATTTAGGGTCAAGATCATGAGAGACAATTATATATGCAGAACCGTATGACAAAATTTGAATCATAGAATTTGATAAATTAATGGTTGCAATTGAAGATCAGTTTTCATTTAATATGTGATTGGATTTGCGAAAAAAACACGTGGCGGTTGAATTTGATAGTTATTTATTTTACATCTCAGTTGTTAGATTACACTCTGTAATTAATCAACGATCAAGATCATTGCTTACCGTCCTATAAAATTTTCACTCCTAAAACTTTTCCCTGCTATACGACATATGAGAATAAATTATGTGTGCTTTTTGAGTAAACCAATATCTTTGAGTCCATCACTCAAGCGACAAACCTGATGCTACGTATCCATCTATTTAGACAAAATTCGATTATTTTTAATAACTTAAGACCCAATAATTGGATGTTATATCAATAATAAAAAACACATTAAGTATAAGTGTTTTAAATAAATTAACTCCTCAACTGTGTTCAAGTCATGGCTCACGATTACAGATGTTGTGAATAACATTCACCTACGTACTATCCTCTTAGCTACCGTAGTTAGTGTGATTCTTCAAGTAGTGGAATCCACTAGGGAATCGCCAATGCGAAACCCGCACTTAAAGTTTCTTGGAGTCCACTAGGTACAAGCGAGTCCACACGTAAAGAAAGTGAATTCACCCTTATTGTTGAGTAGAAACTTAATTGATTTATTAATCCAAAGATGTTTCTTACATGAAAAGATGCTAACTTTATGTAAGAAAAGAAATACAAAAACTTATAATAAAATGGTAGATGTGAGACAAACCTTCAAATGAATTACATGGGACAATCCCTTGCATCAATCTACACTAATATGATTAACCGCCTCAAGTCATTGTTAGTATTGGTTCGTAACATATGCAAATTATGCTCTTAGACATTCATACAATGCTAAATAATAAATAATAAACATATGAATAAGAATATGCATAATTGAATATAAACATATAGTAAAAACAGTAACAGAAATTCATTAATCACATGAAAAGAGTTAAATACAACATAAAATTCATATGATTTTGAACAATAGGACTATTCACTAATTGCAGTAATTTCACAATACATATACAATGGAACCGTATGTAAAATAGAATTTTTCACCACAAGAAAGGATATTTAATCTTTTTGAGTCTGTCATTCTCCATATTATGTTTTTCCTATCTCTCAAAAATCAGCCTCTTCCAAATCTGCACATCCTTCCACTTTTGTTTCTAATTAGGGTGTTTGATGATTTGTGTTAATTAGATCAGCTAATGCCCCGTATCAATTCTCCTTTGACATATATAGTACGGGTGATAAGACTTGCAAGAAATCAACCGCATTTACTGCCCGTATCAAATTAACACAGGCGTATCCTTATCTGAATCGAGAAACTCATGTGTAATTTTCTTGGTTTTTGAGTGTTGTTTTCTGCCTTTATGGTCTCAAAATAATAATTTCATGTAAACTGAAAGTTGTAGCAATTGAATTGTATTTTCAACAAGTTATACTCATCTCAGTTAGAAATTTGAGTTGTATTTTGAAAACTATTTTCATCTTTTTTCAAAACATTTGTTCGTTTACTTTTCAATGAACATTATTACAAACCATATTTGCCAAAATCAAAAATTGAAACTATTCATAAATGATTTAAATAAGACAATGGATCTCGTATAAAATGACAAATTTTCTAAAACATATAAACTTTTTTGGACCATTGATCTAAAATAACCGGACGATTATGAGATTTAACAATAAAATAAATAGATAAGTGCTTCAAGGATATAAACGTAATGGGTTGAGTTCTAGGAGGACAAGTAATTTTTGTGGGGCAGAGAGACATCATCTCAATCGTTGATTTGATTGATCTAGCGGTTGAGATTAAAGTTGGTTTTAATTAAATTGGCAGTTGGATTTGCAAAATGCTAGGGTGGTTGAGAGTGATGGTTATTAATATCCACCGTTAGATTAATAGAAATCAACGGACGAGATGATGTCCCTCCGTCTCACAAATAATTGATGGTCCTCCTGCAACCTTATCCTAAACGTAATTCTACACAAATAATAAATATTAAGAAAATACGTTTTCATTCTTATTATTAACCGAATATTGCAATTGTCTCTTTCAATAACTTCACAACACATGATATGCAAAAATTCTAGTCGCGTGTCAAATTGGTCAGTTTTTGTCGTATGCAGATCAAATGACTTCGAATGTCATGAGTAATAATCTCGACTTACCCAATGAAGATCCGTCAAACATATGGTTCAGAAAACAAGATTCTTGAACCAAATGATGATATATTATGAACCATTCGGTGTCAGGTGTTCTAAAAACTTTGACTAGTCCTTTTTATTTAATATATGGTCTAGAAAATAATAATGCATGGTTCAAAACCACAATGTATTAGTCTATGAACCATACTGCCTAACATATGGTCCAAATAATAATGATGCATGGTTCAAGAAGCACATGATGTTATGTTATGAACCATGCGATGACTAGTTTCTTTTGTAAACTCTGAAAAGTCATTTTAACATATGGTCAAGAAATTATTTGTACATGGTTCAAAAATCAAAAGTTGCAATGTTATGAACCATGCGATGCCGTTTTTTTTTCAAACCCTGATAAGCCCTATTAACATATGGTCCAAACATTAATTGTACAAGGTTCAAGAACCAAACGTTTGTTATGTTATGAAACATGCAATGTTGTGTTTGTATTCAAACTCTGACAAGCCGTTTTAACATATGGTCCAAAAAATAAAAATGAATGGTTCAAGAACCACAGTGTATTATCTTATGAACCATATACAGTTAATTGTATGTGGAATTCATGAACCATTTTGACTGAAACAAATTTCCTGAACTTACACACAAAACACTTTGACACCAACAAAATGTTTTCAACAATCAATGTTACAAATCCAAACATTTTCGTAAATCAAAATGCATCTCCAAACTGTATTTTCGAAAACAAAATAAAAATGAACTTCAACTTCAACACATGACGGCAAAACATATTATTTTCGAAAACAAAATAAAAATGAACTTCAACTTCAACGCATGACGTCAAAACATATTATTTTCGAAAACAAAATAAAATTGAACTTCAACTTCAATCGACGGAGGGTCGTAGTGTCGTATGGTTGCGCAGCTATCCGCGACTTCACGTTGACCCGGATTTCGGTAGTCGCAAGTTGTTTCGGAACGGTTTTAGATTTTCGAAATTTGAAACGTCTGAAATCGTGCCTAATTTAGCGTTTAATTTTGTCCCTAAACTACCTAGAAGATTATTCTGAATATATAAATTCTATATTTGGAAATCCGTTAATTACAAATGGGTCATTAATCTGATCACTGATCTCAATAATCGGATATTTATACTCCCTCTGTGCCGAAATGAGTGACCCATTTGTGCTTTGGCACAATAATTTAGGAGCATTAATTAGGTGTAATGATCACACTTAATCAATCAATTCAATCAAATAATTTAGGATCATTAATTAATTTACGTTCATCAGCAGTCCCTACTAAATTTCATCAACCAATAGAATTTCATGATCAAAATATTCAAACTAATCTTAACCATTCAATCTGATTTCAAGCATCACACTTGACTAAACCAAAAAAAGCAACCTGTTTCAACCATTCAACCTGTTTTTTTATATTATGAATAATGACTAATTTATGTTTGATCGTTTGATACAAATATATGATTAAATATATTATTTGTGAGTATGGTAGATGTATAAGTTTATTTTGGGTAAGTTTGGAATGGAAAGAATTTTTTGGGACGCCAAATAAGGAAATGAGACACTCATAATGGGACGGAGGGATTAATTCTTTATATATTTTTACTCATAAGGAACTTTTCACAAGATCTCTACTCTTTAAATAATAAAGTGAATTCAAGAATTGAGTTCGAAAACTTAAATTATGAAGTAAATAATAAGTCGAGATTACATTTTAGTATAATAGTTAAATAGCATTTAAGTTCGTATTGCTGAATCAATATCCAATTTAACATAAAAGGTAAGATCTACAGTATTGGGTTCATAATGAATATAAATTAAGCCATATCTGTTAATTAACCAACCGATCCGAAACAAAATTATCAACTCCACCGATTCTAAATTGCTCATATTCTGGAGTCTGCCATGTTTGTCCAATTTCGATTTTCATTGTCAATCTCAATTTGATCGACTCTTTAATGCCGCTAAATATTCCTCCGGAAAAATGTATCACTGCAGCAACGCCATGTGGCCTTGGCCGGTGTCCCAAATTTGAAATAGGAGACATACCTACCAAACAAAACAACAAAAGCAAAACAAATAAACCACACAAACCACAACCCAACGTGTCCAAATTCATCACTACAATCATCATGTCTCTAAACATTTCCAAATTCCACCACCATCACCACACCATCTAAAACATGTTTCACACTCTTCTTCTCCTCCTCCTTATCACCACTTCCGTTCACCTCATCTCCTCTGCCACCGACACAATATCCTCCTCCGATCACCTCACAATTAACCAAACCCTCATTTCCTCAAACTCCATCTTCGAGCTCGGCTTCTTCTCCCCCTCCACCACCTCCAATCATTACTACCTCGGCATATGGTACAAAAACATTCCTGATAAAAAAGTTGTCTGGGTCGCCAATCGGGACGATCCCATCACTGACCCCTCCAGCGCAACACTCACCGTAACCCAATCAGCCAACCTCGCCATTTTCCAAAACCTCCACACCCTCATCTGGTCAACAAACCAGTCAACAACACCGTTGACTAATCTTGTTACTGCTCAAATTCTAGACTCCGGTAACCTTGTACTCCGTGTCGGGTCAGGAAATGTAGTATGGCAAAGCTTCGATCATCCGACTGACACTCTCCTACCAGGAATGAAGCTCGGCTGGAGTTTCGTTACAAACTCAAGCCGCTTTATTCGGTCATGGAGGTCTCCAGAAGATCCTTCCTCCGGAGACTTCTCATTTATATTGAATCCGAAGGGCTTTCCGGAGATTTTTCTCCGAAAAACGTTCAGTCGTATAATCTATAGAAGCGGGCCGTGGAATGGCCTACGCTTCTCAGGAGTACCAGAAATGAAGACTTCTGAAATCCTTGATTTCAACTTCCAATCAAACACATCCTCCATTTACTACTCATTCGACCTAAAAGCCAACTCTGTTGCATCTCGTCTTGTCGTAAACTCATCAGGTTCACTCCAACGTTTCACATGGGTGAAAACGAGTCAAGAATGGAACCCCTACTGGTTCGCTCCGAAAGACCAATGCGACCTATACAAAACATGTGGTCCCTTCGGCCTTTGCGACACTAATGCATCTCCAGTATGCAAGTGCCCATCAGGATTCGAACCTAAAAATCCGCAAGCGTGGAAATTACGAGACGGATCAGACGGGTGCATTAGAAAAACAGAACTCGATTGCAGAACAGATGGGTTTGTTAAGTTAAGTAATGTGAAGCTGCCAGAAAGTGGAAGCGCATTGGTAGATAGTGAAATGTCGATTGAGGAGTGTGGGAAAGTATGCGGCGGCGAATGTGGATGTACGGCTTTTGCGAATAAAGATGTATCTGGTGGTGGGAGTGGGTGTGTGAGATGGAGTGGGGAATTGGAGGATATGAGGGTGTTTGCTGAGGCTGGTCAGGTGTTGTACGTCAAGGTTTCTGCTGCTGATTTGGGTTAGTTTTTCAGTTTTCGTGTATTATTTTTTCTTAGTATCTTTTAACAGCTGGGTATTTTTTGATGTTCTAAAACTGGTAAGGAATTTAAAATTGCATAGTTTTAATTGAACTGAAATCGAATAAGAAAGATTTAGACGTATTGCATGCATATATAAGAGTTAGAATCGAGGCCTAAACGGAGGCGTGTATATGGAGTCCGTTTTTAAATGGGTAAATAGAGAGGTCAAACACGTGATAGTTTCATTTGAAAAAGTTAGTAGTTGTAAAGGTAGATAGAAAAACTGGTGAGTGATCATCATTATGAAGAAAATGAGAAAAAATGGTCCTCGTTACGAGAGTTTGCCACCTTTGTTCCATTGGTATTCGATCTTTCTCGATTATCATTCTATCCTATAATTTGAATTTTATTTTACTTTTTCACATTCCGAAAATATGAATCTCTATATTACAAATAAAGCATTCTTTTTTATTTTCTCATGTCACATTCTCTCATTTTCTTCATTTATTATCGGTGTGTACCTAGTAGTTTTTTTATCAAATCAACCCTAAAATTTATCTACATATTACTTTCGGGTGGAGGGTAATTTGGTAAAATTTACCAAAATACCCTTGGGCATTACTAATCAGTTTTTGGAATGAGTTTTATGGACTTAAATTACTTCGGTAGAAATTTAAGTATCATTTTTATTAGTAAGTATCCTAATCTTAATAATAATCCTTTAGGTTGTTATTTGTTCCTTGGCTGTTTCAACCATACTGTTATATTTTCTACAGTAACTTTTGAGTTGAAGAATTTTACATGGTACATAATTTATCTGAAAATGACAATAATTTAGTTTATAGTTTAATTAAATAATTTGATTGGTAATGTATCAAATTTAAATGTTAGGTAGCCATCTTTCTACAAATGTGATGTGCATGATGAGATGTCATTATTGGAATGATGAATGTTTGATTATTGAGTGTGGAATGAAGATGTCTTAAACCTAAATGGGGCGGCCTCGTGTGTGGGTCCAATAGGAACATTAATTAATGATGTTACACATATCAAATTTCTGCCTCACTATTGGAAATCTATGTGTTCCAGAAAGTCCTAACTATCATCAACAATAAAAAGATGCAATTCCAGCTGGAAATGTCTTTCTTTGCTTGCTTGCTTGCCTTTCAGGACTTTGTAGTATAGTTGCTACATGGGTCAGTCTAAGATGATGGCTTTTTCATACCTGAGGTCTATTAGCGTGCCAATTGCTCAGTCACAAACGTTGGCTGTTGTTAGAAATTAGTATCGCTCAAATTCTGATTTGTATGACCCAAATGAGTATAAGTTAGATTAAAAAACATAAGGTTAGGATTTTGAAATGCGTCCTTGTCTTTTCAGGGGATGTAAATGGCATCAACATTACTAGTCATTCTGGCCGGACGAAAGGGGTGATCAAGGTTGTGGGTATCGTCTTAGCCGCTTTGATCCTGGTATGCTGTGTTATTGCTATAGTTTTATGGAAGCGGAAGTCATTACAGGGAAAACTTCATCCTAAGGAAGCAAACAAAGGTGAAGATTCTCACTTGAAAGTTGAAACAAACTACACTAAAATTTGTGTCACAGTGCGTGAAGGACACTTGTATGATTTTCAGGTCCGAGTAATAGAAGCCATGATTTATTGCTGAATGAGAATGTTATATTTAGCAAGAGGGATATAAGTGAAGGAAGTGGCACAGATGAGGTGGAGCTGCCATTATTCGATTTTGGTACAATGTATTATGCTACAGATGAGTTCTCTGAGGAGAATAAGCTCGGGCAAGGTGGATTTGGTTGTGTTTACAAGGTAACATGAAGTTTATTTGGAACCATCTCTTTCTTTGTTTAATATCGATAGATGAGTTGTAATGTAGATAAATAACGATTCCCCGATTAAGTTTTCTAATTTGCATACCTTTGCTCTGAAATGAATTTCAGGGCACTCTGCCTGACGGGCAATTAGTGGCAGTAAAGAGGCTGGCCAAAACATCTGGTCAAGGTATGGAGGAGTTCAAGAATGAAGTTAGGCTGATCGCCAGGCTACAACACAGGAACTTGGTTCGATTAATCGGTTGTTGTGTAGAAATCGATGAAAAAATGCTTGTCTATGAATACCTAGAACATAGAAGCCTCGATTCCATCTTATTCAGTAAGTATCTAAAAATAAGTATTATTGTATGAGCTTTTGTATTTTAGAGTTTCATGGTTTTAAGGTTTATTGGGTTATCTCCCTTTTTTTAGATCCTGAACGGAGCTCACTGCTTAACTGGGAAAAACGATTCAACATCATATGTGGGATCGCTCGAGGACTTCTCTACCTTCATCAAGATTCAAGGTTTAGAATAATCCACCGGGATCTAAAAGCAAGCAATGTGTTACTTGACGGAGAACTGAACCCTAAAATATCTGATTTTGGCATGGCTAGGATCTTCAGCCAGGATCAAACTGAAGCAAACACAAAACGTGTTGTTGGAACTTAGTAAGCATTTCTTATTTACATTGCAAAGTCATAGCTAATATCCAAAACAGTTACATGATCGCACAGCTAATGAAAGAGTTTGCTCGTTGGGTGCAGTGGCTACATGTCTCCAGAGTACGCGATGGATGGGCTTTTTTCAGTGAAATCAGATGTTTTCAGCTTTGGAGTTCTAGTCCTGGAGATCATAAGTGGGAAAAAGAATAGAGGGTTTTACTACACAGATTATGAACTCAACCTACTAGGCCATGTAAGTCCCTCGATAGCGTTTTCTTCTGACATTCTCCGGACGTTAAGTAGCTCTATTTCATTCGTTGAGACTTTCGTTTATAAGAATACATTTAAGCTTATGAGTTTAAAAGTCCCATGCATGATTAGGATCTCTCTAACAATCATACGATTTCTGCAGGCATGGAACTTGTGGAGAGAAGATAGAGCATTAGAGCTAATGGACCCAGAATCCGGAGACTCATACTCAGCATCTGAAGTAATGAGATGTATTCATATTGGGCTCTTATGCGTGCAAGAGCATGCGGAGGACAGACCTATAATGTCCGCTGTGGTTATAATGCTTAGTAGTGACACAGCCTCATTGCCTCAACCCAAGACTCCAGGGTTCTGTCTACGAAGAAATGAAACTGATTCCTCATAGAGGGATCAGATATGCTCTGTCAACAATGTCACCGTCACCATGCTGCAAGGTCGATAGAAGCCATTTTTTCCCATTGCTGATAACTTGGCTCAATCGTCACTGATGGATAAACTGACTATGTGATTTGAGGTTGAAGAGGTTAACTTAGATGCGCATCCACTAGAAATGTGATGTTCAAAATCCCGAGGAGCCTGGTGGACATAAACCATGAGAAGAGCCTTTTTTATCATTAAGGTGTGATTGGCCAGGTGCAAAGCTCGAGCAGAGCAATTGAATTTTTAATTAGTTTTAGGCAAGTTTTGGTTTAGCACTCGATTTTCTCTAGAGTCTATAGGGTGGAATTTATTAACGACAGAAGTAAGAGATGCATAATTGTGCAAGAGTGTAAATAAACAATGGTACCTGGACTTTCATTTTGGGAACCAAATATCAGTTTATTAATTTCAAACTTATCATAATTCATCGTGACATTCTCCAGATGGTACAACTATAATGTCATTATAGACAATTTTGTTTACATAAATCGTACACTAATCAAAATATTAAACAAGATATATAATTACGAAAACTAAATTCAGTTGCATTCATATAGTATTAATTACATAATGAACAAAGTACATAATGTTAACATTTTTAAATAATGCCATCCTTTCGACATGCTCAGTTGATGTCTTCAGTTACAATCCTTTAGTTAATGAGTCTGCAACCATTAGCTTGGTGCTAATATGTTCAATTGATATTTTTTGTTCTCGAACGGCTTCTTTAACAACAAGATATTTCAATTCTATGTGCTTAGCAGCACTTGTATACTTGTCGTTCTTTGAGAAGAACACTGCTGCAACATTATCACAATGATTTTTCAGCGGTTTAGCAATACTCACTACTACAGATTAGTTATTTAACAACACTTTTTTTTGCCCTTTAACAGCGCTTCTTGAAGCGCTGTTGAAACGAGTGCTGTTGTAAATCATTGCTATATTACAGCGTTTTTTTTAAAAAAGCGCTGTTGTTTGTAAAACTTTTAACAGCGCTTAAAATAGAAAAAGCGCTGTTGTAAATGACAATTTTTGACAGCGCTTCAAAAAATAAGCGCTGTTGTATAATTAAAAAATTAGAAAATATTTTATTTAAAACATAAAAAAGTGTTATTTTTAACAGCGTTTAAAACATAAAACATACAACAGCGCCTTTTTATAATTAAGCTCTGATCGTTTTTTTATTTAAGCGCTGTAAAATCTTAATTATTTTAAAAAAATTAAATCGATATTATTAAGAATTTCTTTCTTTAACAGCGTTTATTATAATATTTTCGGGGATTAGAAAAAATAGTTTTTGAAATTTAATAATAATTAAAACCGCTTTGAAGGCAATCGATTTTGATTATAATTTTTTTTATTTATTATTTAAATCGTAATTTTACAATAAGTTTCGAATTTTTTACAAACATTATCAAATAAAAAATTATGGACCAAAACCCTAGCCTTCGTCCTGAACTTGTCTCATTGCCCGTCTTGAATTTGTCTCAATGCTCGTCTTGAATTTGTCATATTACCCTCGACATTATCACAAAATTCGACAAATCTGCAAAAAAATAACAGTGTTAATATCATGGTGTTAATATAAAACGAAGCAAAACATAAAAGCTTAACAAAAAAAGGTGTTTATCCTTACTGGAATCGGTGAAGAACTAAAATAATTTTGACACAAAAATTTCAATGTAAAGTTTGATATATATAGAAAGATTGTAGCGGGAAGTTTGGGCGCCTAATTAAAATTCTGAAATTTTAAATATGGAATGTGGACCGTTAGATTATTTTAAGCAACGATTCGGATTAAAATCTGCACGAAACTGAGTCGACCAATCAGATCATTTCTTTCTTTAACAGCGTTTATATATTTTTAAGCGCTGTTAAAGAGTATTTTTTTAAAGAAATTCGAATTAAAAAACTTTCAACAGCGCTTATCATGTTTAAGCGCTGTCGTATACTATTTACAACAGCGCTTAAACATAATAAGCGCTGTTAAAAACCGTTGATATTAGTTTTGTTTTTTCTTCAGAATTTATTGATTTTTAAAAAACAAATTTAGTTGAAAATTTGATTGATGAAGCTAATAACTCATTTACTTTAAAAAAAATTATTGCCTTGCATTTTTGTTGGGTTTTGATTAATGAAAAGTATAGTTGATCAAAAATGTACATTGTTCAACCAATTGCTTAGTAAAGAGACAGAGTACAAACTTTTATATGACAATGATTTCAAATACTTATATATATTCTCATAATAATTTAATAAATTGAATGTTACTTATTGAGTTTTTAAATTCTTAACTTAACAACAAACTTTAAAATATATTACCTGATTTTTAAAAACTTAAAAATACTAAAAAGATGTCTTTTACAGCGCTTTTACAAGGAATAAGCGCTGTAATATACATATTTTTTCGATTTAAAATTATTAATTACAAATTTACAGCGTTTATTTTAATTTAAACGCTGTAAAAAGTAATATTTTATTATTAATTTTAATATATATTACAACGTTTATTTATTTAAACGCGGTTATAATTAGGGTTTGGATTAAGGGTTAGGGTTCGGGGTTCAGGGTTTAGAACCCTAATTACGACAGCGCTTTTTTAAATTAAACGCTATTATAAATCATTTTATTATTTCACTTTCGATGTTATAAACATGATAAACTAGTCATAAACATGATAAATTAGTCATAACATATCCCTCCCAGGCATACATGCCATATCTCTCCCAAGCATACATGTCATATCCCTCCCAAGCATACATGTCATCTCTCCCAAGCATACATGCCATATCCCTCCAAGCATACATGCCATATCCCTCCCAAGCATACACACCATCCCTCCCAAGCATATATGCCATATCCCTCCCAAGCATACATGCCATCCATCCCAAGCATACATGCCATCCCTCCCGAGCATACATGTCATCTTACGATAGGATTGCTCTATTTCATAAAAATACAAGTAGTTCAACTAGCAAAACAAACTAATTTTCTAAATCAGAAAACTTCAAAATCAATTGTCTAACAATAATAACTAAGTTTCCTTATATAGGGAAACAATAAAACTCAAAAACAAAAATAATAAAATATTCGAAAATAATGAAAAAATACTAAAAATTCGAAATAAAATAGTAAACGACCGAATTTGCTAAAAAAACACCATACCTCACGAGCAAAGCTCATGATTTCGGACGGGCTCGTCGTTCTCTTCGAAACGAGGTATTATGGGCCCAATTCTAACACCGGGAGCTCAAAAACTGCTAAAATGCACCTCTAAAGTGCACCTTTTTAGGGTGATCCATTTTGTTCCAAAAACTCAGCATCAAGAGCATTATTATTTTTACTTTGTTTCAAAAAAATTAAATAAAACTCTGCAGTACACACATTCATTATTTTTAGACAGCGCTTATAATAAAAGCGATGTTGTATAGTAATCACAGCGCATAAAGGTATAAGCGCTGTTGAAGTCATAATTTAGACAGCGCTTATAATAAAAGCGCTGTCGTATACTATTTTCATATAAGCGTTGTCCAAATTAAAACTTTCAACAGCGCTTATACTTTTAAACGCTGTTAAAAGTAGTCCTTTAGACAGCGCTTATTCATATAAGCGCTGTAATAAACTTTTGACAGCGTTTCTTCATAAAATGATGTGTTTATTTACCTTACAACAACGCTTATTAATTTAAGCGCTGTTAAAGGTGTAATTTTTTTTACAGCGCTTATTTACAAGCGCTGTTAAATAACTATTCTGTACTAATGACTGTCGACTATTCCAAGTCCTGAAATAAAGTTCCACAGCCATGATCCATGATTTGTGACCATAAAACACGATATGAGCTTAGCTTCAATCGTGGATGCAGCGATGACAGACTGCTTTGAATTTTTCAAGAAATAGCTCCTCCGACTACCATGTATAAATAGCCATAACTCATAAGTTGATTTTTTGGTATCCACACATCCTGCAAAATCAGAATCTGCATATCCTGTCACTTCGAGATGATCTGGTCTCTTATAAGTCAGCATATAATTTTTTGTTCCTTCTAGGTATCTTGATACTTTCTTTGCATCTTTCCAATGATCCATTTCAGGATTACTTTAATAAATTCCAAACATTCCAACAACAAAATTAATGTTTAGTCGGGTATATGTTTGGGCATACATCAAACACCCAACAACCGATACATAAGAAATATTTTCCATTTCTTTTCGCTTCAATTCATTCTTAGGACATTGCATTAGACTGAACTTATTTCCCTTCTGAATTGGAGCTACGGATGCAGAACATTTATCCATTCTAAATCTCTCCAAAACTTTATTAATATAGTCCTTTTGAGACAATCCTAACAATCCTTGTGATCTGTTTCGGAATATTGCTATTCCAATCACAGTGGATACTTCACCCGCATCTTTCATTTCAAAATTAGAAGTGAGAAATTTCTTGGTTTCATATAATTAACCAAGATCATCGACATATAGAATCAAAATTATAAACTCGCTCCCACTGACTTTAAGATATATAAATTGATCAACAATATTTTCCTTAAATCCGATGGATGTAATGGTATCATTAAACTCTAAGTACCATAGTCATGAGGCTTGTTTAAGTCCATTTATCGATTTTCTTAAGTTTACAGATCATGTGTTCCTTTTCTTTAATGGAGAATCCCTTAAGTTGATTCATATATACTTCCTCATCTGAATTTCCATTTAGAAAGGCGATTTTCACATCCATTTGATGTAACACTAAGTCATAATGAGCTAATAATGCCATAATTATTCTAAATGAGTCTTCTTTAAAACACGAGAATATGTTTCATTATAATCAACACCATCTTTTTAAGTAAAGCCTTTAGCAACAAGTCGGGCTTTATAACGCTCAATTTTACCATTCGAGTCATGCTTGGTCTTACAAACCCATTTACAACGAACTCGTTTACAACCTTCTGGTAATTCAACAAGCTCCCAAACTTTATTTTGCTTTATAGACTTTAACTCATCGTTCATGGCTTCAATCCATTCAGAAGAATTAGTGTCATTTATGGCTTGTGACAATGAAATTGGGTCATCATTGATTTCATCGTCGAAATTTGACT
Organism: Sedum album; assembly: GCA_006409495.1. Classification (NCBI taxonomy): domain Eukaryota; kingdom Viridiplantae; phylum Streptophyta; class Magnoliopsida; order Saxifragales; family Crassulaceae; genus Sedum; species Sedum album. The sequence continues at coordinate 88,212 of QZGG01000719.1, forward strand.
CTTGAAGATACACCATGTAATCATCTGATATTATTGTTCTCCTTTCTCTATGAGTTCTTCTTAATGCAATAAGTTCGGGTATATCATCATTTACTTCATACGGGGTATCTTTATGAGGTGTTGCATCAGTGGCATGTTGTTCTTGTAAGTCATTAACGCATTTGACTGTTCTTGGACGATCATGTCTAATCATCAAAAGTAAAGCAATTTGACTTACGGAAGCAACAACGCCACACGAAGATAGGTGTAGGATTAGACACCTTATCTTCTCTAAAATCCACTATGCGTGGCTCTAAACTCTCACTAATATCCTCAATGAACTTAGCATTTCCAGTTTCAACTATTCGTGTACTATGGTTAGGACAATAAAAACTATACCCTTTAGATTTTTTTGGATAACCAATGAAAATCCACTTATGGTTTTAGGATTCAGTTTTCTTTCATGTGGATTATATATACGTACTTCTACCTGACATCCCCATACATGAAAATGTCTTAGAGTAAGTTTCCTTCCGTCCACAGTTCAAAAGGTGTCTTAAGAACTGTTTTACTAGGAACCCTATTTAATATATAAACGACAGTTTTTAATGCATAATTCGACAGTTATATGGGTAATGATGAATTAATTGTTCATCATACTCCTAACCATCTCCAAAAAAGTACGATTACGCGTTTCAGCTACACCATTTTGCTGCAGTGTACCTGGCATTGTGTATTGAGACATATGCCACACGTTTCTAGAAACTTAGCAAATGGACCAGGGCATTGTCCATTTTCTGAATATCTTCCATAATATTCACCACCTCTATTAGATTTGATAATTTTCACTTTCATGTCTAATTGTCTTACAACCTCATCCATAAATACATCTAAGGCATCTACATCTTGAAACTTTTCATGCAACAAATACACATAACCATAACATGAAAAATCATCAATAAAAGTGATGAAATATTTTTCATTAACAAAAGAGGGAACATTAAAGGCCCAAAATGTCGGTATGCATCATTTCAAGAAGCTGTGTGTTTCTTGATGCTGCATTCTTATTTGTGTGATTAGTAAATTTTCCTTTGATACAATCCACACAAATATATCCGTAAATTCCAAGGGTGGAAGAATTTCATTCTTGACAAGTCTTTGCATTCTTTCCTGGGATATGTGACCCATAAGTTTATGTCGCAAGTAAGCTGAATTTTCATTAACTAAATATTGTTTAGTTCCATTACCATGATGCAAAGTTAAAAGAGTCTCGATAACATTATTATCAAGCTTTAATTTATATAAGCCATTCGTAAGGATACCAGAACCAACCAAATGATTTTCTTTAAATAAACTAAAATTCGATTTCCAAATTTACATGAATATTCAGAGTTATCTAACTTGCTCAAGAGATCAAGTTTCTGGAAATGGAAGGTACATACAATGTTTGAAACAAATCTAAATAATATCCAGTATCTAACGTTAAACGATAAGTTCCAATGGCTTCAACTGGAGCTTTGACTTGATTCCCAATAATAATGAATTTTTCATTTGCGTTTATAGTTCGGGTCATAAGAAATCTTTGCATGATATTTGTAACATCAGTTGTAGAACCAGAATCAATCCACCCAAGTATTAAATGGAACCCCACTTAAATTTGATTCGAAACATACAGAAACATAATGTATACCTTTCTTTTCGAAGCATGCCTTACGCTTTACACAATCTTTCTGATAAAGTCCATATTTCTTACATAAATGACATCTATCTTTCATGGGTTCCTCCTTATCGATTTAAGAAGATGACGCATTAAAACTTAATGGTCCTTTCTTTCCCTTTATTGAGAAGATTAACTGAGTATAGTTGCAATTCAGTCACATTCCATTTACCCTTGAGAGTATTATAATTTATTTGGAATTGACCATACTCAGAAGGCAAGAAGTTCAAAATAAATTGAACAAAGAAATTTCACTCACTTCCATATCTATGGACCTTAATCTTGCTACCAAGTTTGACATTTCAATGATATGTCCATGCACTGTTTGAGAACCATCAAACTTCATGGTGGTTAATGTAGTCATAAATGTGCCTGCTATAGACTTATCAGCAGACTCTGAATGTGAACTATCTTTCACTGCCTTCAATAATTCCTTAACATTATCGATTTTAGGAAGTGTAAACTTGATGTTTTTTCCAGAGTCATACGCAAAAGCATCAAACTGAGTTCATTTGATCTTTCCCATGCTTGATAGAAACCCTATCATCATCGCTACTAGAATCATTTATAGAGTCGGGCTTATCTTTCAAAGGGCTAATAGAGATCCAGAACACCGAGGTAAAACTGAATTTGTTCATACCACTTAGAAAATTCAATCCATTTAAACTTTACAATGGATGCAGCTTGCGAATGAAGTGAAACAACATTAGATGCTGCAATAAAATGATAACAAATTATTATCACTATAGTATATAAGCAGATTCGAAATAACGTAAATATACATTAAAGTCCACCTTTGGGTGATACATTAATGCACAACATAAATTGATGCTAACAATTTAAATACACATAATTAACGATTAAATATATTACAATTAAACTTATTTTTTATCTTTGGATATACAAAATAAGCGACCGAATATAAAAAACAAGTCACAATAATGTTTATAATCATGAAATAAACAGTAAACCTTTGGGTAATTAATTACTACATAATTATAAAACTTCGATGTACTCAACTATATTAAACATCATGTCATTTCAATAATAGCATCACATAATCACGAGTAATCGAAACAATAAAAAATGATATCTATACGAATTAATAATTTGGTCACTTTGACAACTACAAATTAACAATAATTAGATATCACATAACATAATTTGCAAGTCATCACTTTTACCTATAATTCATTATGCATTTGTTTCATACAAAACTTAAGCATTCAGTGAGCAGAATTCACAATTTTTAATTACAATAATTTGCAACAGAAATAAAAACTGTGATTAGTTAAATATATACCATTTCCTATTACTTGTAAATTGGTACTTCATGAAACACTACATTAACGTGCATTCAGTGTTTTTTAATGACACTAAAATACTACCATTCAAAATACAAAATTAGTGAAACAATTAATCATTTATGCACTATTTAGTGACTTAATAATATGAATGAATTTCTCATGCAATTATACATCTTTGCTAATTCTTTAAAATTGAACAGAGGCCTAATTAAGATGAATATGACAGTGGAAGCGTAAATATTTAAACATAGTCATTCAAATTTGAAAACAAAAGATTTGCATACTCGACCAATTCAGTAATATAAGTCATTCATGTTACATAATTAATCAAGTTATAAATCATGCAAAGGCATACACATCCATTTATTAGAAAACAAGAGGTAAATCAATTTGTGAGAACACATAAGCAAGTCTTAGATTATGTCAAAATGATGATTTGTCAAATTGTTTCTCATTAATAGTTGGAATCAAGAACACATTCAACTATAAGTTTTCTAAAATACAACGGAAATCATATGTTCTTCAACTAATGCTCACGATACCTCACAAGTAATTTAGAGTAGTATTATGTGAATTACTAGTCCTAGTTACGCATCAAACACATTTATAAACAAAGGGAACATAGGGTCCAACCCAAGAAAAGAGGTGATAGTTTACTAGTTAAGAATTACTAAAACTTGCCTAAAATAAAAGGATTGGGGGATTGGTAGGTTGAGGTTCAATTGTTTTATTAAAGCAAGGAAATAAAAGTGATCAAGGACTTCTACTTCACCCCTATGATATAGGATTGTTAACACACTCAACGTAGCACAAATCACAATTAGATTGATTCTTATGGCTACGCATCATCCTTTCAAGTTCCACTTTTGCTCCATCCTTGAAAATTTGGATGACGCGCTAAAAGGTTTCAATTCTCAAGTGTTAGCTCTATTGAATCATGTGAAAGCAAGTGCATAACCTCAAGCTTTCGCTTTATTAGAAGGCACTCGTACTCAACACCAAACCTAGCCTATCACCAAGAGTAGTTATTGCTCTCGCGCACAGTTGAAAAGTGACATTGATATATTTACTACCATCTTAAGGTTCAATTGTCATCAAATCATTGGAATTAATAATTCACTTTGACACACTTAGCATTTCGTCAAACATTTAGCATGCATCATTATGAACAAGTAACTACAATAATTAAGATTAAGCTAATATATAATTCAAATGCATAGAATAAGTATACAACATTATCCAAATCCTAGGGGATCCATATGATCCCCAATCACATGGAAACTACTCAAACATAACTACAAATGTAAACGAAACATAAAAGAACATGGAAATCAAGAGTAGAGGTAGAATTGCTTACGACATGATGTTGATCTTCAATCCTTCAAGCTCTCATCCTTTGTCTTCTAATCTATGATCTCTTGGACATCTTTAGGTGTCTGAATATTTGAACTTCCAGTGATCCCTCAAAAAATGGTTGAGGAATCAATTTATACGAAGGATCAAAATATGAGTTTTTGGTCTTGCTCAGGGGGTAAAGAATGTTGCTCGGCCGAGCAAGCTTGCTGTCCTTTGGCTGCTTGGCGAGTAGTCATCTCTCTCTAGGCTGCTCGATTGAGCAAGGATGGCCTGGTCTCAAACTTCAAGTACTCGGGCGAGCAAACTATCTACTTGGTCGAGCAAGAGTTTTCTGAGTCGAAAGTATCAATTTTGACATATTACTCGGCCGAGTAGTCTTGCTACCAGTCCTTGCTCGGCCAAGTAGTCTCCGTATTGATCATCTCCATGTTAAATTGCTTGATGCATTCTCTAATCGGCCCTCCTGATAAGTGTGCAAATTCGCAAGTATTTGTACACTTCATATGCTTGATTCTTGTTTGTTTTCGATTACTTTATGAAAGAATTGATACTTCTTACGCTCATTTTAGGATTTATTCAAGAAGTATAATCATGGAGCTATAAAGTGCACAAAAGAAGCCATAGGAGACTACTTGTCCGAGTTGAGCAAGGAAGTCCTTGGCAGCAAGGATGTGCAAGGAGATTTCTGCTCGACCAAGAAGATTTCTGCTCGGCCAGGTACATAAGAGTTCAGACCAAGCCACCCTTGCTCGGCCGAGCAGGTCCTGAGACAGCTCTTTGCTCTCCCGAGCAGTGTGATAAAATTGATACATCAAAAGTCAGTAGCTTCTGCTCGGCCAAGGGAAAATCCTGCTCGACCGAGCAAATATGCTGCTCGGACAGGGAAGCTGAACTCTGCCGAGGACCAAAACTGCACCTGTTTAAACTTGCTCGGGCCAGAAGAAAACAAGTCGGCCGAGCAGATTTTTGCCCAATTATTCTGCTCGGCCGAGGTCAAATTGCTAGGGAGAGGACCACCGAGTATATAAACTTTTTGGACATTTCAAACTCGGCCTTTGCCTTTGGAGGCCTTGACTTCGGACTTTGACCAGCAACCCTAGAATTTCGATTTTTGAAGATCAAGAGCTTTTGTGTGGAATTGAAGACTTTGGAGTGAAGATCAAGCATCAACACCTTCCAATCTACTCTAGTTTGCAATTAATTTCATGTTTCCATACATTTCTATTGTTGATTTTACTTTTAGTATGAGTAGTGAGTAGTGATTGAGGGATCCTATGGATCCCTAGGTTATGCATGTATTTGGATGATGATTAATTTGTTATGCAATGAATTTTGATATGAATTTTGTGTATTGGCTACATCTATTAAATGTTGCACATTAAGTGTTTGTGAAAATGCTTAAGTGTAATTAATTGAACCTAATCAATGATATACAATGAAAGTTGATATAGAGTTGATTAGTTAGCCTTGCATGAATAATCTACCTTGATCTTAACATGAAAGTGTAGGATTGATGTGGATGACTAGTTTACTTGATCTAGGTTATGGTAACTCTTCCAAAATATTGAAAGATTGAGGAAGAGTCCATTACCTAAGGGAGAGCCAAAATATTGAAAGATTGAGGCCTCCATTTAAATGAACCTCTTAGTCCTAACATGCAATGAAAGTTGACCTTAGGATTAATGACTAGTCTAATCATTTTCTATTCATTAATTGTTGCATGATTGATTGTCATCACCTTATATGCTATAGCCTAGGGTCCATAGATCCTTGATCACCTTTTTTGCATTTTAATCCTTCAAAAATCATCCTTTCACAAATTCCCCCAAACCTTTTATTTTAGGCAAATCTTAAGTAGTAAACTAGCAATTCTAACTCATCTCTAGGGATTCGACTCTAGGTCTCCTAGATATAAATTTTGTTTGCCGTGTTAGGACATTAAAACTTCCACTAAATACTACACGTCAAAATGGCGCCGTTGCCGGGGATGAGTTCTTAGGATTGTTAGCTAGTTTGTATTACTTTTGTTTGTCTAATTCACTCTATTTTCTTTTTAGTTTTTGTAATAGCTTGTTGGAGTGTGATATCTTGCTTGTTTTGTGATATTCTTTATCTACCTTGCTTTCTCTTGATTGCTTGATAGGTGAATTGGATCAACAAGACTTAAAGCAAGAGGAGCACAAAAGCAAGTTCTTGCATCAACCATCACCTATCTCCCTCAACCGCGTTCATTTGCTTGAGAGCTTACACCATTCCCATACTATAAACATGTGGAATTCACATAGGGAATGTGAATTTGCCATAACTTTGGCCATGACGAATACTCTTGTCCATATGATCAAAGGAATGATTATAGGAGATTATCAAAGATATGGACTACATGGGATATGAAGAAGATGAATATGTTCCTCAATCCGAATTCTATACCTATAGGAACACAAATTCCCATGAAGAGTATGAGGATTACCATCCACCTATTCACCTTATGATTTATTGAAGAAGTGCCACCACAAGCTCAACAAAGTCAAAGCCAAGAAGAAACCGCTCTTCTTGCATTAATGGCACAAATGGCCGCAACACAAGCTCAACAACAAAAGATGCTTGAAAAGTTGGAACAAAGATTCAATGACGAATATGAGTACACCTTGGAGCTCGAAAGACAACTAGCACAACAAGCTTGTCCATCAACTTTTCAAGAGGAGTTTCCTTCAAATCTAGAAGACAAAGAACAAGTGGAATCACACCAATTTGTTGATTACTTTGTCCAAGGCCTTAGTGATCCTCAACAAGAACAACCTTCAAAGGTTGTAAAGGAGCCTCAACAAGTGCTACAAGAAATTATGCCACTAATAGAAGAGGAGGAAGAGGTTCCTACAAAGAAAAAGGTCTAATGAGCAAATTCCGGATGAAGAGAAGAAGCACCTCTTCCTAAGCTTGAAATGTGCAAAGTTGATATAGCTATGGACTTCGTTATGCCTAATGGTTCTTTGAAGAGGAAGAAGTAATGAAGTTATCTTACCATACTTAAGGTAAATCCCCTCAAAGAAAAGAAGGAAAATGCGAAGAAATGGAAGAAGGCATGAGAATCCAAGAGCTAGGAGAAGAGCTAAGAGATCAAAAGAAATGTCTAAGGTGAAGGATGGCTTTGTTGGAGGCAAATATAATCGTGTGAAGAGTCAAAAAGAAAAGCCTCCAACAAAAGAGAAGCTTAATGGGAAGTCGGCGCGACAAATGCAATTTCCAAAGCGTGGCGACCCATCACTCACTCCGTACAAAGATGTGAGGAGTCCTTGAGTATTTATTTGCACCACTTAGTGAGGGATCCTAGCAAAGGACTCACTAAGTGTGTTTCTTTGGAATAAAGGCCTCGGCTACGTCTTAGCCAAGACGTTAAACTAGGCTAGTAAGTGTCGTGCTCCCATTCTTAATTTGCTTGAATGATTGATTGTTTGATTGATGGTTTGATTGATTGATTGTGCTTACTATGGATCGCTATAGATATTGATTGTTTGCTTGATTAGAATATCACTTAGCTTGCATGATTTTTGGTGACATATGATTTTAGCTAAGTGTGGGGTGACTTCTTGCTTAGGAGATAGAATTGTTAGTTTTGCCTAGGACTTGAGTGTTCGTGAAATTTCACTTTAAGGCATAAGCTCCTTATTCCCTAAATCCTCCTAAGCCGAGTAAGTTACCCCTTAGCCGAGCAAACCAAGAATTTCAAGCCAAGAAGAAGCAGTAAAATTTGCCCTGGCCGAGCAACCTGTTTCAGTCGGCCGAGCAGATTTCCTGATCAGAAAATAAGCAAAGTCCAGAAATCTGCTCTCCCGGGTAAATTCTAGTGGGCCGAGCAGAGTATCAAATTTTGATACCAAAACTTTCAGTGAATTTTAATGGGGCCGAGCAGATTCTTACTTGGGCCGAGCAGATTCCTTAGTTGATCAGATGAAAATATTCTAAGTATGGGAATCTCCTCTGCCGAGCACCTTATTTCTAGTGGGCCGAGCAAGGTATCAAAATTGATACGCAAAAAGGTCAGTGAATTTTAGTCGGGCCGAGCAGATTACTTCCTCTGCCGAGCAACTTTCTCAACCTTGGGCGACGCCGTTTTGCTCGGCAGACAAAGATCAAAGAAGGAAAGATTAATGTTGCTCGACCGAGCAACATCCAAGAACAAAAATCTGCTCGGCCAAGGAGATTGCCTCACCTCTTCCCGAGGAGATGCACACCATGCTTATGCTTGCTTGCTTGCTTGTTTAACTCTTGCTAGTATTTTGTGATGTATTATCTTATGAGTTGAACTTGCTACTCTTTTGTGTGTTTCCTTTGATGTTATTCAAACTTTATGTTTATTGTTATCTTAGTTGTTTTATAAGATTGAATAACTTCTTATCTCGATCCCATGTGTTTGGTTTGGCTTGGTTTTATGATTTCTCATAAACTCACCTTATTTCACTCTCTTGATATCTTTGTGAGTTTTAGTGTTGTGCCACAACCAAGAATGCATGAAAAGAAAAGGAATAGCACTAAGCAAGCATGGATGCACACTAGTCTTCCTTCACACGAGAGAAGTTTCTTGATCCTTCTCTTATGCTTTACTTGATTGCTTAGGGACTAAGCAAATTTTTAAGTGTGGGGTGGGTAGTATGCATGCATTCATACTTTTAATGTTTCATTTCATCAATCATTCAATCGTTGACCACTTTTGAGCATTGACACTTGCTTGACATATCACTTTCATCCTAAATGTTTGAAGAAAACTTGAAAATAAGTTTGCTAAGTTTAAGAATACACTTGTGAATTGACTTGTGATTGTGGTTTGTGAAGTTTTCTCTTGATCATAATGCTTTAGGATGATTGAAGTTCCTAACTATTGCATCATTCTCATGAATTGACATCTATACTAGCTTGAATCATTTGATATTAACATGCTCTTTCTTTGCATAATGAATAAGGAGGATAAGGTAGCATATACAAAAAAAGCATGAAGTATCATAGAGTTTCTTGCTTGCTCTTAGGTGACTTTAGTTTAAATTTCATAGCTTATGTATTGACTTTGCTTGCCTATGTGCTTGATTCTTGCTAATTAGACATATTGTCAAGTTTTAAGTGTGGGGTTGACACCAAAAGCTTACTCAAAGAAAAAAAAAAAGAAATAGTTATGCAAGTGCCGGGGGTTAGGAAGGTAAGTTCCCCCTCGAAAGTGCTTGCATGAACTCAAAAAAATTATTCAAGTGCCGGGGGTTAGGAAGGTAATTTCCCCCTCGAAAGTACTTGAATAGCAAAAAAATATTTTTTGAATAAATAAAAGAGAAGCTAGAATGTAATTCCCACTAATTCTTGACCTTATGCCTTCTATGCATATTGAGAGCACACTTGCAAGTTGAGTTTGTGCACTTTGCTTGATTGATTAGATTAAAGGATGATCTTTTGCATTATATGCATAAGCAAGTAAGAATTCTATGCATGATTCATCATTTTGATCGTCTAAACTCCTCTTCTCTTATGGATTATGGTGTTTAGCCTAAAACTTGAGAATGAGTTTAAGTCATGAGCTTATGGACTTGCCCTAGCAAGCATAAGTGATTGACTAGATGATCCATTATGTGTGCTAAACTCCCTTTATGATTTATGCATTGAAATGTAGTAAAACGGTGAATTTGGTGATTGCTAGTTAAGATGTCAAGGCTTGAATGTTTGCATGTGAAGAATGACATGATTCTTGATCAATTATGTGACATGAGTAAATTGCACACTTCCATATCTTTTTGAGCATTAAAATGACAAACTCTTACTTAGCAAACAATTGATTGTATGCATTGTTTAATGGATGATTGTGAACGGGATTTGTGAGTACTCCCTCTTGGAAAACTCTCACGAGACTATAACTCGTCCACTAGGGCAGCCTAGGGGTTTAAAGGCTTGATGCATACGCTAAATGCATCCGTGATGCCTACGAAAGTGAGTTAGGAGTAGTGTTAACTTGCATTTTATTTCCTTAGGATTTAGAGTTAGAATGCTAGGATGATTGTTGCATGATCTTCACATCCTTATGAATTGCTAGCTCATTGACACTTCCATATATTTTGAGCATTCATACTTCATCATATATGTGCTTACTTGTTCGGGACGAACAAGGATTAAGTGTGGGGTGTTTGATAAGTGTGCAAATTCGCAAGTATTTGTACACTTCTTATGCTTGATTCTTGTTTGTTTTCGATTACTTTATGAAAGAATTGATACTTCTTACGCTCATTTTAGGATTTATTCAAGAAGTATAATCATGGAGCTATAAAGTGCAAAAAGAGCGAATTCAAGACAAAAGTGCACAAAAGAAGCATAGGAACTACTTGGTCGAGCAAGAAGATCCTTGGTCGAGCAAGGAGGTCCTAGGCCGAGCAAGGATATGCAAGGAGATTTCTGCTCGACCAAGAAGATTTCTGCTCGGCCAGGTACATAAGAGTTCAGACCAAGCCACCCTTGCTCGGCCGAGCAGGTCCTGAGACAGCTCTTTGCTCTCCCGAGCAGTGTGATAAAATTGATACATCAAAAGTCAGTAGCTTCTGCTCGGCCAAGGGAAAATCCTGCTCGACCGAGCAAATATGCTGCTCGGACAGGGAAGCTGAACTCTGCCGAGGACCAAAACTGCACCTGTTCAAACTTGCTCGGGCCAGAAGAAAACAAGTCGGCCGAGCAGATTTTCGCCCAATTATTCTGCTCGGCCGAGGTCAAACTTGCTAGGGAGAGGATCACCGAGTATATAAACTTTTTGGACATTTCAAACTCGGGGCCTTTGGCCTTTGAGCCTTGACTTCGGACTTTGACCAGCAACCCTAGAATTTCGATTTTTGAAGATCAAGAGCTTTTGTGTGGAATTGAAGACTTTGGAGTGAAGATCAAGCATCAACACCTTCCAATCTAATCTAGTTTGCAATTAATTTCATGTTTCCATACATTTCTATTGTTGATTTTACTTTTAGCATGAGTAGTGAGTAGTGATTGGTTAGGGATCCTATGGATCCCTAGGTTGCATGCATGTATTTGGATGATGATTAATTGTTATGCAATGAATTTTGATATGAATTTTGTGTATTGGCTACATCTATTAAATGTTGCACATTAAGTGTTTGTGAAAATGCTTAAGTGTAATTAATTGAACCTAATCAATGATATATGCAATGAAAGTTGATATAGAGTTGATTAATTAGCCTTGCATGAATAATCTACCTTGATCTTAACATGAAAGTGTAGGATTGATGTGGATGACTAGTTTACTTAATCTAGGTTATGGTAACTCTTCCAAAATATTGAAAGATTGAGGAAGAGTCCATTACCTAAGGGAGAGCCAACATATTGAAAGATTGAGGCCTCCATTTAAATGAACCTCTTAGTCCTAACATGCAATGAAAGTTGACCTTAGGATTAATGTTCATAAATAGACTAGTCTAATCATTTTCTATTCATTAATTGTTGCATGATTGATTGTCATCACCTTATATGCTATAGCCTAGGGTCCATAGATCCTTAATCTCTTTTTGATTGCATATTAATCTTTGAAAACATCACCATATCTTACCAAATCCCCCAAACCTTTTATTTTAGGCAAATCAATTCTAACTCATCTCTAGGGATTCGACTCTAGGTCTCCTAGATATAAATTTTGTTTGCCGTGTTAGGACATTAAAACTTCCAGTAAATACTACACGTCACCTCCCATGCTCTACTTGGATGAGGAATGCTCATTTGGCCTCTTTTGTGCACTTTTTTCTTGAATTTGCGTTCTTTTGCACTCGATAGCTTCATGGTTATACTTCTTGAATATAACCTAAAATAAGCATAAATGGTATCGGTTCTTTCACAGAGTAATCAAATACAAACAAAAATCAAAGGTAGGATGCATTCAAATATTAGTATATTTGCACGCTATCAATACATGTAAGTAATGCTATTTTAATATTTTGCATCTTTAGAACATATTGATTTTCACATGAAACATAATTAAAATCTAGATCCATACCTTGTAGTGCCATGTTTTACGTTAGTGTAGAAGACTTGGTTTCTCCCTCCTAACCTTTTACTCCTTGATGCAAATAGATGATGGTGTATAGTATGCCAATTGTTTTGGTGGAGAGAAGGACCGGTTTATGTCTTTAATTATAATTGTCCATTAGCCACATTCCATCAATGTGAAGGGTTATGCCTTAACATCAAAAGGCATGTACTTAATTTTATGATATTAACTTAACCAATTAAATTAGTAGTTAACACTATTCATTTGATGATTCATTGGGTCATAAGTGAGATTAATAGAATTAATCTTACATAATTTTTTTAAAATTCATTAAGTTAACGGGACTTCACATGTAAAGATAAATTAGAATACATTTATTGAATCAAGATTGATTATTTACGAGAAATAAGCTAACTATATATGTACAATAGAAAATCCTTCTGCTAAACTATTAATTGATGCTGGCCAACTACTTGTAGACCGCCTGATTGGCTAAGAAAGCAAGAAGAGCTTACTAAATCTGGATTTAAGTGAAAGCGCTGTCTTGTTGCATTAATGGAAGCTAGCTGCTAGTTTCCATTTCTCCTTGTTCTAAGGCAATTGAGCTGCTGTTTCTTCTAATTTGTTTTGTCAGTTTGAGTCTGTTTCAGAGGAGCTGCTTGACTTTATCATCATGAGTTGAGCAGGGTCTGATTTTGTTTCAATTATCTCTCTATTACGAATAAAATTATTGGGATTATTGCCGAAAACCACATCTTATAGGGCGTAATTGCCGAAAACCGCCCCTTGTACATTTTATTGCCGAAAACCACCCGTTGTTCGTTTGACTTTTGTTGACCGACACATTTTAACGAAAAACGTTCAATTAGTGTTAAATCTCCGTTAGATGGATTAATTAGACATTAATTAGGTTAATTAATCAGGTTAATTCAATTAATTAGGTTACGTCCTATAAGGGGTGGTTTTCGGCAATTACAGCCTATAAGAGGTGGTTTTTGGCAATCTCCGACGGGTGGTTTAACCTAGTTGTTTGATGCACAATTATTTGCATATCGATTGAAATATATTACTATATTCTATATTAGACTCTTTGTGCAACAAGTACTATATTCGATTGAAATAAAGTAAATATGAAAGAAGTTAGGGGTAAAATGAGACTCTTTGTGCTTTATACATACGATAGATGGATATATATAGAGGTTGTATCATGTGAATCCTCTCAATTTGGTGGACTCGTGGATCCCCTCTTGCATCCATTGATTGCATTTTTTGGATGCATCAGATTGCGCCACGTATGTGCATTTGTCATGTGCACATCACGTGTGCACATGAAAAATGTACACGTGCAAGTCACATGCTTCATTAATGCGTTGGCACAATCTGATGCGTCCAAAAAATGTAATCAACGGGTGCAAGAGGGGATCCACGAGTCCACCAAATTGAGAGGATCCACATGATACTTTCCCTACATATATATGATGGAAAGAGATCAAGGAGGACATCCATTTATACGTAGGACAGTAGGACATCATCTCAACCATTTATTTCTAATAATCTAATAATTGAATTGGTCGATTAGATAGACAGACAGAGTAATACAAAAGTGTGAAATATTTGGGGTGGTTTTCGGCAATTACGGCGTATAAGAGGTGGTTTTCGGCAATTATCTCTGTTGAGATTTGGGGTTGAATTAATTGAATTTTATTAACCTAATTAATTAACCTAATTAATGCCTAATTAATCCATCTAACGGAGATTTAACACTAATTTAATGTTTTTCCGTTAAAATGTGTCGATCAACAAAAGTCAAACGAACAACGGGTGGTTTTCGGCAATAAAATGTATAAGGGGCGGTTTTCGGCAATTACGCTCTATGAAAGGTGGTTTTCGACAATAAACCCAAAATTATTAATTTATGTAGGATATAACAAAAGCAAACCTAAAATCCAATATTTGCCAACTTGTTTATTACTCCTAGATCAAACATAAATCTCCTTCCATTAGTTCACTCCACCTCCAATGAATTCAACCTTATATTTTCAAGAACAAGAACTTCATCAAGTAACTAATGGGGTAGATATATCAATGTTAAAGCTTGGATAAGATTCAAAACGAAGAAGATAAAAAAGAATATATAATATGTATTCCAAACCTTTTGGTAACCAATACATTTATATATGTGTAATATGTTTTTAATGGAATAATCTAATAATGACCTAGGTTGAATATTAAAATATTAAATGTCTACAATAAATGTGGGATGATTACCTTGAACTATATTCTAACAGCCTCCCTCAACCTCAACGGTTGACAACATTGATATTGCACTTGAACTCCATGAACGATAGTAACAACAGATAGATCTGGACATAAATCCTCTCTCAACATAAAAGTTATTTTACTTAAACCTGTTTTCCTATATTTTGGTCTACTTATGTAGAAATGCATGGTGAACGGGTAACGTGTTGGCGAAAGTCTTAGATAAGGAGTAAATCCTTACAACATGGAGTGAATCCTATCAAGGTGGTGATCATCAATCTGACGCTTGATAAAGATCGCAAGTCACTGTTGGAGCGTAAGACTAAGGAGAGGGACCTTGTTGATAAGGAGAGGGACCTTGTTGATAAGGAGAGGGACCTTGCTGATAAGGCGAAGGGGACTAAACAAAATATTTTTTATTTTAATTAATGATTATATTGCGGTTTGTATTAGTTTTAGTTAACATATAATTTAAATCATTTTGTTGAATATTAAATTCTTTGTCGTTTTAATTTATTCATTTTGATTCAAATAAAACCCTTTTCATTTGAATATTATATAAATGATAGTAAAAATATCGTTCATTTTAAATAAATGCGTTTTAAATGTAATTCTGTTGGGATTATTTATAATAATATTTTAAATCCGCTGCAATTAGAAAAAGGTATTATAGTAAATTCTCTTCATTATAAAATTAACGGAATTTTATGGTAGGTAATCTTATGAATTCATATAAACACAGAAGGGTATAAGGGTAAATGTATTTTATAAATATTATATCTACGAATTTAACATCAACGCACTTGTGGTTAGTTTTGACTATTTTTAAAACTTTTTAATCAAGTAAACGCAACGGAATTTCTGATGAGAGAATTGTAAACCCAACAGAGTTCACAAAATCTACGCCACTATAATCTACAATATTCCAACGAAATAATTTGTTCGTTTTAAAGGCATTTCCAACTGATATACGTCAAAAGCAACATAATTGGTCATTTATTTTGTCTGTTTTCATGTAGTGTAGGATGGACGAAAAAGCACGTCACACCAAAAATAGAGTCGAAGAAAGATATCACAAAAAGAATGGAGGAAAAAACATCTCACACCATAAACAAATATTACAAGAGTAGGTTAGTGACATAGATAGATAAACCATGAGAGACAGGGCTGACGGCACGTCGTTGAGTGCTGCAAATTTATCCCTCTCTCCTCCTTAGTTTAGTCTAGGCAAGTAGGGGTCGAATCCACAGGGAACGGCGAGAAGTCGTCTTTTATCTACAAACTAAAACTGGGGGGTTTGTGAGTTAAGCAAGTAAAAGAAAGAAAACAGTTGCGCAAGTAGTACTGGCGCGATCAGAAGGCAGTTATAAAGATGTTAACAAAAACAGAGATGAGCTCGGTTCAGATTCATCACTATGAATTCTATGTTCATCATTGGTCACTACAGATATATGATATACTGTTCACGTAAGTTAAGGTTCGGTCAAGGCTTAATAACCTACACATACATTCCGGTCAAAGTCTGTATGATATTATTACTCGGTCTAGTCTAATTAACCACGAATCTGGTCAAAGTAGTGATTAATTATTCTAGCGTTACTCCTGTCACGTACCTCTGATAGTTTAACTATAGATAATAGATTCTATAACTAAGTCTGTGGTGCAAGGCTTTGCTTAATTATCTAACCTAATTATCATGCAATTGAGCTTGGAGTAATAATACTAAACTTATCATGCAATTAAGAACAAAACCTCAAAACAAATTATTCAAAGGTCAGAATCCAAACCGAAATCAGTAAGTTAGCTAGACATACCGAATGTATACATCTCAAAGTTTAAGTTTGAACAACTAAATAAAATAACAAATCTGGTTGACGCGTCGTCCTGCTCGCGTCGAAAGCTTGTATTTATAGCCTTTTCTTCTAGGGTTTCCACGAGAAAGTATGCAAGAAAATATATTGGAAATCATCTTTATCCCTAAAAATCAGGTTTAGAAATATCTTTATCTCCAAAATCCAGACTTAAAAATATTCTTTGCGCGTGACGACGTCATCGCTCCGGATTTGTCGTTGGTTGCTGACATCATCGCTTCCTCTGCTCTGCGCGACTCATTACTCGCGCGGTCCTTGGTTTTCCAGGTTTGTTAGATTGTTGATCGTTTCTCTGAGATTCAGCCTTCATGTTGCACTTTTGTTCTAACTCTTCCAATAAACCTGAGATACAAAACTACACCAAAAGCGTAATCTTATACTAAACATGTTAGAATTCTAAGCAGTGTAAATGACTTAAAACAGCATACAAAAGTGCCTTATCAAATCCCCCACACTTACTCTTGTTCGTCCCTGAACAATCCGGTTTCCTTACCTCTTGTGTAATGTACGTGTTGGCAATGGACTTACTGCGCAACATGTTCTGCGCCACTCACATAACCTGCGCAACTGTGACTATACAACACTAAATTGATTTTAGTAATTAATTCAAAGTTTGTTTTACCTCTCTCGTGGAATGCATTCCAATTCGGATGATTGGGAGATAGTCCTTTTTAAGCACCGATCACCGAATTTCCCCTTGACTCGCAATTGTATAATTAATCGTACTTGATTTGATTCGCGTTCTTAGGGGTTTCTGAGCTTAAGTCTTTGACGCTTTACTATGTTTTTCCTCGGACAGTTGATATACACGATGTTGCACAAGTTCTTCTTTTTTTGTCTCGGCCTTTTGAGCTTTAACCTTTGAATTGAATACTTTACTAGTCCGAATCTTATTTCTTCCCTAGAACTGCGCGCCCCTTCCTGAGCGACTAACTTCAAAACGAAGACGGTCTGTTTTCATGTCTCGTCAAGCTATTAGGGTCTCATCTTCGGCACTTGCGTGACTGAGCTTGCTTTTTATTTCCGTTGACCGCAAAATACCAACCTCCACGACCACTCATAACCATACAACCGCTCCTCAAGCTTTGTTCGATCCACTGCTTCTCTAGGACGTTTTTGTCAACTCCACATCCCTCTTTATTCCACTCAAGAGTTTACACAAAATTCGAAAAAATTAACCAAAATTCAGAATAAATCATATGCACAAATTACGCAGATGCGCGAGTAACACACACAAATTGCGCACACCACTGTTTCCCGTGCACAATACTCTTTGAGATTTCACATGTCAGCTAGTGTAAGCTAAAAACACGAAAAAATCTAAACTAACCTAAGATAGATGTACTACCCCCCCACACTTAAACAAAAATGTGTCCGCACGTTATGCACAAGTAATAAGGAAAGTAGTACGCATGCACAAAAAATCTTGCATCGAATATAAATACACGGGTAAGCACACTTCAGACTATAGCCAACCACCGATAAGTTCAAAACACCATTCAAATCATAACGCCGAATAAAATACATGTGTTTTAAAACAGATAAGTCAACCACCGCAAAAGTTCACACACCGATTACAATTATTCAAAAGGAAGAGGAAAATGATCGGGTGAGTTCTTAAATCGGATCCTCACTCTGCAGCGCATACTCTTCCGGAATCGGGTCTCCTGCGCGCCATCCTCTTGGTGGGGTCAGGTTTAGATTAGCACCTTGCGGCGCCATGTACTCCATCACCTTCTGGGCGTTGAACACCCATCATTCATCAATCTGGAACTGTGGCCCTGGTGCGTCTCTTCCTTGTGCGCTGGACTCTGCGCGCGCATGCTCAGGCCTGCGTCTGCTCCTTTTGGGCGCAACTTCCTCTGGCGCGACTACTTCTGGTGCAGCTCTGGTGTTCTCTAATCCGCTCATGTAGCTCCAGTAAGCGGTCCCATCCGCGCGGATCTTATTCCTCTGAATAGGCACATCTTCTTATGCGTCAGAAACTTAGCCCGTACGATTGTATGCTCCTCCGTCCAAGGCTCCATGTGCAGACCACGCAAGAAGTGCGTGATCAATCCTCCGCAAAAAACAGACCCTTCGTGCTCACCACTTCCCAATAGTTGGTGAGCAGGCGCGTGTAGCGCACCTTCTTCCCGTAATAGAGCCCCTTTAGGATCTCCATATCCATCAGTCCCGGGCGTTGTGATCCATTGTAACGCCCGAGTATGGAATAAGTTATGAGCCTCTGAAAATAAAACATCTTAGGGTCCAAGAGCTCAGTTCCCAGACTCCTTCCTCCGGCATACGGTTTGCTGCCGTCCGTCCAGTCATCCCATACCTCCTGATCGGTGTGTCCATCCACCGATGCACCGGGCATCCTCTCAAATCCCATGACCGTGCCAAATTGAGATGGTGTGGCCTCATAGTAAACGCCCCTGTGGCGGTAATGAATCCGGTCCTCCAATCCTTTGTATGATGCTAAGAACTCGTACACGTTTTCCACATCCGTGTCTGAGTAGAGTTCCATGAAGGCTCTCCATCCGGTTGCTGTGAATACGGCATGCACCGCTGATAGAGCACTTTTGTATGCTGTTTTAGGTCCTTTACACTGCTTAGATTCTAACATATTTAGTATAAGATTACGCTTTTGGTGTAGTTTTGTATCTCAGGTTTAACAGAAGAGTTAGAACAAAAGTGCAACAAGAAGGCTGAATCTCGGAACAAAAGACAACAAAAGTTACAAGAGCCAAAGACCAACGAGCGCGCGAGTATGTGTTGCGCAGAGCAGAGGAAGCGATGACGTTAGCAATTAGCGACAAATCAGGAGCGATGACGTCATCCGCGCAAAGAATATTTCTAAGTCTGGATTTTGGAGGTAAAGATATTTCCAAGTCTGATATTAGAGATAAAGATGATTTCCAACATATTTTCTTGCTTAATTATTCGTGGAAACCCTAAAAGGCAAGAGTATAAATACAGAGCTTAAAGGGAAATCACACAGATGCGCATAGGCGTGAAGAGCCGCCCAATTCAGAGAAAAGAGACCTGCACGCAAGCTTCCGACGTGAGCAAGACGACGCGTCTATCAGATTTGCTTTGTTATTTTAGTTGTTCAATATTAACTTTTGAGATGTATACATTGAGCATGTCTAGCTAACTTGCTGAATTCGGTTTGGATTCAGATCCGTGAATGACATGTTTTGAGGTTTTGTTCTTAATTGCATGATAAGTTTAGTATTATTATTCCAAGCTCAATTGCATGATAATTAGTTTAGATAATTAAGCGAAGCCTTGCACCGCAGACTTAGTTATAAAATCTATTATCTATAGTTAAACTATCAGAAGTACGTGAATGTGAATTATAGGAGTAACACTGGAATAATTAATCACTACTTTGACCGGATTTGTGGTTAATTAGACTAGACTGAGTAATAAAATCATACGGACTTTGACCGGAATGTATGTGTAGGTTATTAAGCTTTGACCGGACCTTAACCTACGTGGACATTATATCAAGTATCTTTAGTGACCAATGATAAACATAGAAATTCATAGTGAAGAATCTGAACCGAGCTCATCTCTGTTTTATTGACTTCTTTATAACCGCTTTCTGATCGGCGCCAGCTTCACTTGCACAACTGTTTTCTTCTTTTAATTGCTTTTAACTTACTCCAAAAACCCAGTTTTAGTTGTTAGATTGAAGCGACTTCTCACCGTTCTCTGTGGATTTAACCCTTGAC
>QZGG01000720.1:0-108156 GCA_006409495.1 Sedum album
TCTGGTCATCAAGCTTGTATGCTTCCAACCTCTCAACTTCAATCCTGGGCCATAATACACATAAAAATCCCAAATAATTATATGGTCTGTTACGATAATTATAGTATAGGGAAATAAATTTGGTATTCACCATTATTGTCTTATACATTTATTATTGTTCTATTATTGGCAATGTATTTTCTATATAAACCTTTGTATCATTTACACAATCAACATATCAATAAAATCTCTTTTCATCTTCTTTCTATATTCTCACATGGTATCAAGAGCTGCAGGTTTTGTTTCCTGATCTCTTTTGTTGCTTCCGCTTTGGGTGGTGGTGTCACCACACCACCGCCACCCCAATATTCTATTTCTATTATTTCTCATTTCATTCCGTTCAGATCTATTTAAAATTGTGAAAGGGAGAAAACATTATTGTTGTTCTTCTCTTTATTCATGTCACCAATAAATTCAGATCTAACCCTTTATGTTCATCTTTTCTCAAAGTTGATTTCAAATTATTTAGATCTCATTCTGATCTATCAATCGATCTCATCTTTATCTAATTTGGTGAAGTATTAATTTCAGAGGGCTAGACATTGTTTGTCTCGTCAGATCTGTAAATTTTGACAATTTTTGTTTGAATAGTTTTCGCTTCTCTAACCTCATGATTCGTTGTTTTCAAACGTATCAAGTACAACACCGATCTAAGTGTTCAGATCTGTTTTTGAGTAATTCAAAAAAAAATTGATTAGTCAAATTGTCACATCAGCATTTACTTTGTCTCCGGTGGTTTCCCCACTGATGTCACTAATCTACTCTTGTGACATGTACTTTCGATGAGACGTGCTTTCCGTCCATCATATTCATGGTGTGAGATGGTCATTCCTCCACCTTTGTTGAGATGATTTTTCCCTCAACTCCAATCTATGCTGAGACGTAATTTTCGACCAGATCTGTTTGCTGTTATTGATGTTCAATATTTGAAGTGCAATCCCGACATTACTTCGACAGTCGCGATTGAGGGAGGTTGTTAGGATAATTATAGTATAGGGAAATAAATTTGGTATTCACCATTATTGTCTTACATTTATTATTGTTCTATTATTGGCAATGTATTTTCTATATAAACCTTTGTATCATTTACACAATCAACATATCAATAAAATCTCTTTTCATCTTCTTTCTCTATTCTCACATTGAAAACAATATCCAATGATCATACTGCAGTGGCTGTTGCACATTCCGTTGAAGACTTATGGTTGCAACGGTTCTGTGTGTAAGATCCCATGAGTGTATGGCCCTGAATTATGTTTTGTGGGTGTAAAAACTGTGGCTGACATTGTAATCAACTCGGCTTGTTTTGTGGAGTTTTGAAAAGTTGTAGTGGTACAAACAAACCTGATGTATCGGCACCATATGCTCCCGATCCATATTCTAGCAGCCTCACTAATTTCAGTTATCTTCATAAAACTTCTTCCACAAGACAATAATACAAATTCGTGGCAGCACTCTTGAGTTTTCAGGCTCATAAACACTTCAAATAGCACTAATATTTCAATAACATCAGCCACTGCTACTTTCAAACCAACAAGGACATCTTCTGCAGGTTTCTCAGGTGGCCGCAACAAAGAAGATTCATTTCTAACTACATTAACATTAGAAAGTAAGTGACTAAAAGTAATAGTGTGAGCACCTTTATAGTAGATCCACATAAAAATTTCAAGCCTCACAAAATTACGATGATTGATCTTCATCCATGAGCCAAGTAGTATACCACCACTGAGAATCCACAATAAGACTAAACCTTTATAATTTTTCCGAAAATAATGGTCACCACATCCACCATTATTCACCGCAAAACTGGATTTCATCATTTTTACAATAATAAATAATTCTTCGGGTGGTTTTGCAGGAGGTATAGATAAACTCTGTTGCATAAACTCCTTATGTCGAAGACCTTGAATGCAAGAGTCAACATATGCAATCCAAACTAATTTATCTCCTTCCACAATATTATCAATCAACTGTGAAGAGCCAATTATAAATGACATAGAAAATGAGTCATCAGCTTCCCAAGTTCCAAGTAGCCAATCTAGACAACTGTAGTAACCCATCTGTAATTTCTTCCTTGACTCAGGATGATTTACCAAGTCAATGCACGCTGACATATATTGATATGCATGGTCATACTTAAATCCGAAAGAATTCCTTTGATCCTTTTCAAACCATTGCGTCGTAATTTGACTCGAAGACGGTCCAAAAAACACATCTGGTTGTGTCTTGCAAAAGAATACGCCATAACCCAACATTTGTAAAAGACTCAAGAATTCATCTGAAACATAACCACTAGGACACTTAAAAATGTGTCTACCTTTTGAGATGCTTTGTTTTAGCAACAAGCTAGACAATTGAAATTCAGGAGGTAATGAAGGGGGTTTAGTTGCCGATAAGAGTTTGGAAAATGTTTGTCAAGTTTTGTAAAACCGCATGTCCGCAATCCAAATCTAGTAAAGCATTTTTAAAAACATATGAAGTGGAGAGGGTTATAGGAGTCTTATAGTAAGGAGCTAATAACCAAAGATCAATTTTCTTATCCTTGTCTCTGAGATCATCCATATTTAATGCTAAGCATGGCAAATGAACAGTAACAATATTTTTAGGAGTTACCTGTACTTGACTATTAACCACAATGCATCCCTTCCAATATGCATTTTCAGAATCTGAGTAGAAAAATACTCTGCAGCAACCGAGTTGCTACTCTTTGGGTCTAAAAGCATGCATTCTTTCATATTTAATCCAATCCTCATAGAATTCTTTTGAATTTGACAATCTGATGGCCACTGGCTCACTTGCATCTTCTTGTCCAAAATAGGTATCCACTCCTCAGGCATGGCTTCGGATTCAACACCAGCCTCCTCGTCAGACGATTCAACAAGTACCTCAGAATTCGATGAATCGACATACACCTCAATTTTTGATGCTTCAACACATACCCCTGTTTCAGATGCTTCCGTTTCAGCAGACGCATTAACTGCTGATGATTCTGATTGCTTACACAAGTTGTTGGCAGGTCTAGTTTGGCAAGATTGGAGGTGTACATTGGATTCTGCAGCACATCTGCTATCTTTTGTTCTATCTCCTTCAACTTCTTCAAAACTGAATCCCACACATCCCAATGTGTTCTCAAAGTTTCTGCGGAAACGGAGTTTGAGATCCGTTACGAAATCCTCCCATGTAAATGACTGCCATCTTCGACGCATATCCCACTCCCACTCTCGATACCATTGGAGGGCTTCCCCTATTAAGTATACTGTTGCAACTCGGACTTTCATTTATGGTATTGTGTGTCGATGATAGAAAAAACATTCAATGTGATATATCCACCATTCCACATACTCACCGCTGAAAAGCGGAATCTCAGATCGTAAATGGAAGTCTCCGAACGACCTGCTAGGGTTTGACATAATTGTTCAAGTCTCTCGATGAAGAAGCACCAATTGATACGAACCAAGTTGGTTGTATCAGACAAACCGAATAGAAGAAGATGATGAGAAGTTGGAAGAGATTGAGATGAGAAATTAACGAAGGGATTAGGTTTTGAGAAAGGAATGGTAGAGATGAGATAAAGATTAATTCATTTCTTAGTTGAGTCTCATTCCATTACATTCATTCTTATATTATGCAAAAATAGTAATATCACTTATTTGCCAATTCGTCCCCGTACTTTGCTCGTATCATACCTACAGAATGATTAAAACTTATTTGCCTACACATTATTATCCTAATTCCCAATAGTAAACACAAACAAGAACATATAGAGTGAAAGCACATTTTTACATTACTATTTCAGCAATATCCAGTTGTCAGTTCTGAATTCTAACATGACTAGGGTTTTATATCATCAAATCATCAAAGTCTTATTTAAATTAGATGAAAGACATCAAAATGTTTCCAAGCAGCTAAAATTCACTGAACTTAATGCGGATAAAATTTTAGATACAGCAACTTCCATTACAAAAATGCCAAACTTTCAAAATTTCTCCCCATTTGCTCGCAAGTTTTACAAACTGAAACACTGAGTCAAACAACAGATTTTCGGCCAATAATCTACTGCAACTGCTAAAATCCAAAGATAACTTGTAAATATTCTTAGTGTTGTATGAACAATTTCACTCATTTCGTTACATTTCCTTTTTGTTATTCGTGATTTGATTATTTTGCATCAGAAACATGGAGGAGCAGAAGCTTACCACACACACTCCAAGTACGTCTTGGTTTCAGGAAAGTTCCGAATCAGACGGAGGACTGACGTGAACTCTCCCTCCACCACTACCGCCGCTCCTCTTCCTCACCTTCTTCTTTTTCTCATCTTTATCTCCACTCGCACCACACACAATCTTAAACTCACATCCATAAGCACTTCCAATACAAGAAAACAATCCACCATTACCTCCACCATCCGTATGCCTTCGCCTATGCTGCTTCCTCGTAGCTTTCCTCTCGACGTGATCAAACACCGGTGGAAGCTCCGTCTTCCATCTCGCTATCTTCATCTTCAATCCCTCCTCTTCCGTCTCCACCTTCTCCTTCCATTCCTGCAAAATCGAACTTCCATTCGCCTCCACCACCTTCATTCCTATCGGATAAATACCTCTCGCGATCGCCGCCGCTACCACCGACGGCGATGGCCCCACGTCC
Organism: Sedum album; assembly: GCA_006409495.1. Classification (NCBI taxonomy): domain Eukaryota; kingdom Viridiplantae; phylum Streptophyta; class Magnoliopsida; order Saxifragales; family Crassulaceae; genus Sedum; species Sedum album. Next base: position 4,684 of record QZGG01000720.1, read on the forward strand.
GAGATTATCGATCCTTTAGGAGCCCCGACTTCCGACCCGGTTATCGTCGAGCTCGCTCCGTTGCAGTACGAACCGTTCAAGCAGCTTTTGCTGTTATTGGGCCGAGTTTGTCTCATCGGCCCAAGCCCATCACTCACTGTGCTTGTGCTACGCTCGCTTTTGGAACGTTGGAGAACAACGATGCCGCTGGATTTATTATCATCCGTTGGATTGTTTGATCCGACGGTTGACGATCCGAGCTCGCTGCAAAGCGGCATGCTCCGCATTGTGCTGTCAAGCAGCGTCGTGCCGACGTTGAGAATCCCTTGCGGCCGTCCTGAAGGGCGGCGGATTTGGAGCGCGACGAATCTGATCTCCGAACCGAGATACTCCAAGTTGTTTATAAGGAAACGGACTGTTCCGATTTTGAAATCCTTCATCCAACCGACGGCGTAGATCTCGATCATAACGGCGGAGGTTTCGCATTCGAGAAAGGCGTTGTCGATCCGGAAGATGAACTTGTCGTTCCAGGTAGGGTTAGTGTGGCCTTCGTTATCGACTTTGGTGGTGAGTTTCCGTTCGGGATTGATCCATGCGACGGCGTAGGTTTTCATGTTTTTGGCGGCGGCGGAGAGGTCCTGGGCGGAGATGAGTGTGATTTCGAGGAGGTGGAAGGGGGGATTGGCATGGAGCGGCATCGTCCCTTCCGACGATGACGTGGATTGAAGAATGGCTTAATTTTGGATGTTATGGAGGAGGAAGAAATAGTTGATATGAGCTGGTGATTGGTTGAAGCTTTTTGCTATTCTCCGAGTCTGCCTCTACTCCATTCATCTCTATTTGGTCTGTTTTTTCAACTCAAGGTATGCATTTTTTCATGATTTCTTTTTTTAGGCAATGAATGAAAACTAAGAATGATTCAGAATTGTTGAGTTTTATTGAAATTAAGTATGTCTAGTTTCTTTGGCTTATAGGTTCAACTTTGCGGTAAAAAACCTTGATTTGAACTGTCCCTTCAGTATTGCACACAGACATAATACTCCCTCCGTCCCACTATGTTTGTCCACTTTGATTATTTTATACCTCACAAATAATCAAAAAGGTGGACAAACTTTATGAGACGGAGGGAGTATCAATTATCAGAACTGGACTGAATGACCAGAGAGCTTAAGGAAGAGGGAGTGATCAGTTCACTGGTAGGCTGGTAGTAGCTGACTTGGCTTTTACCATGTGTCGGGCCTTGAGAGAAATTAATTGTTGGAGACACTAATCTAGCAAACTTCAGCCTTCACTAACAAGATTTGCAAAAAGGTCATCAGGTGGTATGTATCTATGAATACATTCATGGTGCGTCCACTTTGAAGGAATGAAATGCATTTCGTGGGAATGAAATGCACTTTGGACATAATTTCATTTTAGATTCATCCTTTCATTCCATTCCAAATGATTCCATTCCGGCGAAGTGGATGCACCAAAGTATCTGTGTCATATGATTCCATCTTTGATAAAGTTTGGATCTTGCACTCAACATTCACGCAAAAGAGAGAATATCTGTATTTATCATCACCAACAGAAGAGCATAACCACAGTCTGCGGTAGAAATGCTTCCCCTTCATAAGGCTGTAAACATCAAACTCAAAAGAATCGCTCTATCTATCGATTCCGTTCATTAGATTGCTTAATTCCTCTATAAATAATTCTGCATTTTTATATTTTTGTATTCAAATAGTTTTTGCATTTCTACTTTCTAGAATTATAGAGTTGCGGTGGATTAACAGAGAGATGAATTAATATGGTCAAATTGAACTATCTAATGCAGTGATTTTTTCGCAGTATATGTCACTTTTAACCTGATCATTTATTTTTTCATTTGTTGTTTAATACTCCCTTCGTCCTATTATATTTGTCCACTTTGATTATTTTATACCTCACAAATAATCAAAAAGATAGACAAACTTTGTGGGACGGAGGAAGTATAATTTTTTTAGAGAAAATATTTTAAGAAGAAAATTACTAATAATTCAACGAAAAACATTTAATTTCAAACTCAACAGATAGATAGTTTATACAAATCCTTCTTAGTTAAAAAATTAAGAGTCATTAGGGTCAATACTTTTTGAAGAAGTTTCCAGAAGGCCCAAAGTTCCGCATTACATAAATCAAACAGCCGCCGCAAACTCACCGGAGAAGACGACGACAAGAATGTCGCACCGGGCCTTTATGCTCTTTAAAAATCATGCACGCCTAATCACTGTGGTTCGTACGAAGATAGGTTTCTCAGAACGTCACTTCGCATCACGAAGCTCCGCATTCGTTTCGAAAAAGGTAACTTCGCCGACCAGATACCTGCCGGAGATTCCGTATTGCACTAGATTCTTCAGTTCCGAATCCTCCAAGGTGAAGAAGAACTTCAAAACCAATTTCAGCTTACCTTCCGATTCCGAATCGGAAGATGAAGGAAGCAACGACAGCAGGGCGAAATCGAGTCTGAAAGAGGTCGAAAAGGCTAAGCTTCCTCCACCATACGATCCATTTAACAAGAATCCGGTGATCGAGGACCCAAAGGACCCAACAACCTCCAGGAAATCTTCCACAACATGCGCTCTGACGGACTTATGCAGAGTGCAGTCAAGATGTTCGACGGATTGTCTAAACTAGGTTTGACTCATGAGGCTCTTCAGCTCTTCTCAGAAATCAATGAGAAAGGTAATATGCCGGATGTCATCGCTCACACGGCTGTTATCGAGGCTTATGGTAATGCAGGCCAGAGTAAGGAGGCGCACAAGGTTTATTTAAGGATGTTGGCTGCTGGGGTGTTGCCTAATGCGTACACTTATTCTGTGCTGATCAAGGGGCTGGCTAAAGATAAGAAGAAGCTTGGTGATGCGAGGAAGTACATATTGGAGATGATGGGGAAGGGGATACAGCCTAATGCAGAAACGTATGCAGCTTTGATGGAGGGGTTTGTGAGGGAAGGGATGGATAGCGAGTGCAGGAGCTTGGTGGAGGAAATGAAGGGTAAAGGGTATGTGGCAGATGAGAAGGCTGTAAGGGAGGCTTTGAGTAGTAATAGAGGGCCTGTTTATAGGGCTGTAATGGACATCTGTTTCGGCAAATAGAAGCACTGTGTGTGGCTTAAGGTGATAAATGATGTTAGTTGCTGCACTCATGGTCACACTGAAGTTCTGGTTTCAAAACAGAGTCTGAGTAAGAGTAACAACTGGAAACATGAATGTGTCTTTGAGAGATAATTTTTAGAAATATCTGTTACCAATGACGTTGTTGAAGATTGCAAATTCAACAAGGGTTTTTTTTTTGATAGATAGCCATAAACAATAACACAGGGAAACGAGGAAAAGGCAGACAGAAAAAAGAACAGAAATAGAGCCTGTTCTTTAGACAATAAGCATTTTAGAAAGAACTCGAGGGACTGAGCAGACCGAGGTCCATGATACTCTCTCCTTTTTTGCAAAGCCAGCAATCTCATCCGCCAGATGGTTGTCCTCCCTAAACACATGATTGATCTTCCATCCCGGGTGGGACTGAAAATAGTTCTGGCAATCCTTGAGCCAGACTCCTTTTCCATGTCTTAGCTGACCCAGACCCATAGCAAGGACAATCTCTAACGAATCCAAAAGGAAGATCACATTGGCCAGGCTTAGCATTTCTGCCATTCTCAGCCCCGCGAGAAGAGCGAATCCCTCCGCATCCCGCGAGCATAGAACAGAGTGTCCATAGCCGTAGTTAACTGATTGCACCACCCCATTTATGCGACAAATGGCTGCATATCCCATTGTTCCATCCTTAGACCAAGAGCCATCACAATGAATAACTGGTGTCAATTCTGAGTTATAGGGCTGCAAAGAGAGGTGAGCGAGCAATGTGTCACACTGAAATAACATTGAAGTCACCCTCCAACAAGTCTCAGCAACGCCTGGAATAGAAGAGCCATGCCTAATGCGGTTTCGAATGTCCCAAGTGGCCCATATGACGCAAATAAGCTTTCCGAAGTCATTCACCGAACAAGATTTAAAACAGACATACAACCAGTCTGCCGGAGAGAAACAAGTGTAGTGAAATAAGGGATTAGGCAAGCTGAGCTCCTCTGCCATAGCCTTGACCCGCCAGCAATCTTTAAACAGATGGAGAGGCGACTCAATCTCGTAACCACAGAACACGCAATTCAAGTATGTGGCGCACCCTCTTCGAAAGAGGTTAACTACATCGGGGAGTCCATTATGATATAGCCGCCAACAGAAATGCTTAACTTTTTCCGGCAGCTTCAAGTTCCACATTGTTTTCCAGAATTTAGTCATTACATGGGGATCTGATTGTTCGCAGTCACTGGTGTACAGTTTTGAGTGAAGCAGCCAATATGCCGACTTTGTGGAGAACTCCCCGTGACTCGACAAAGACCACGATAAAGCCTCGCCTGCGACATTCTCGACAAGCCCATCACGTAAACCACTCTTAGCATTAGCAATTCCCCTCCAAGCATGGGATGGGCGGTTGCCAACGCCCGCGCCCATGAGATCACAGTGAGGGAAATATCTAGATTTGTATAACTTACTAAGAAGTAGCTCCGGCCTGGAGATAATACGCCATGCCTGTTTCATCAAGAGCGCATTATTAAAGATGGTTATGTTCCTGAAGCCGAGCCCGCCATTCTGCTTTTCGCGAAACAATGTCGATTTTGAAACCCAGTGTGTGGAATTCTTATTACCGCTCGATGCCCACCAAAATCTGAGGAGGCTCTTCTGGAGACGGTCGCATACTGTCAGGGGAATTTTGTAACACTGCATCGCATAAACTGGAATTGATTGACACACTGATTTAATTAAAGTCTCCTTGCCTGCACGAGAAAGTAGCTTATTGCTCCAGTCGTTTAGCCTTTTGTCAACCCTGTCCTCTAATGCACTGAACACTTGTTTTTTGTTTTGTCCCACAATCATAGCGAGCCCCAAGTACTTTGTATGTTTATCCACGCACGACACACCCATAACTCTGCTGATTTCTGCCTTCAAGTGGTCGCTGACATTGGGGCTACACACAAGCTCCGATTTCGAATAGTTAATAACTTGGCCAGACAGCTCCTCATACTTGTCTAGGACTTCCTTAACTGCTCGAATCTCCTCAAGGTCCGCGCGTAAGAAGATGAGACTGTCATCTGCGAATAGAAGGTGGGTGATAGTTGGTGCCGTTCTGCTAATCCGAATGCCCTGTACTCTGCCCTGGTCAACCAGCGCATTCAATGATGCCGATATCCATTCAGAAGCGATGATGAAGAGGTAGGGTGACATCGGGTCACCCTGTCGAATACCCCTCTCTGGGCTGAAGAATTCTGTGTGGCTATTGTTAGTTTAACTCTATATCTCACTGTCCTGATGCATTGCAGAATTTTAGTTATCCATCTATCGTCAAACCCTAGAAACTCCATCATTTTCCCAAGGAATGGCCACTCCAAGCGATCGAAAGCTTTACTCATGTCCAATTTGAGCGACACATAACCAGTGCCGCCTCCCCGTCGAGTCCTAATGAAATGGCTGACTTCATGTGCAATCAAAATATTGTCTGTGATGAGACGCCCAGACACAAACGCACTCTGGTTCAAGGAAATCACATCGGGCAGAAGGGTTTTCATCCTATTTGCAAGAACCTTTGTAATTATCTTCATAACCACATTGCATAGGCTGATGGGGCGGAACTCCTCCATTCTTGTTGGGCTCGCACATTTGGGAATGAGGACGATCTCTGTATCATTAATCGATGTGTTCAGCAAGCCCTCATTTAAAAAGTTCAGCACCTCCGAGCAGATCGCCGGTCCCACTATCTCCCAATGTTTCTGATAGAAGACAGCAGGGAAGCCGTCGATACCCGGCGCTTTGTTCGGACCAAGTTGAGAAAGAGCAATTTTAACCTCTTCTGGAGTAGCAGGAGCACTGAGGTGATTGCTCATATCTATCGAAACTCTCCTGTTCACAACACTTAAGGAGTGATGCCAATCAATGCGGTTAGGCTCAATATTAGAATGGAAAATGTTAATAAAATAACCTTTAGCAACCTCAAGTAGATCGCTGATGTCGGTGAATGTGTCTCCATTGGAGTTGATTAGACTTTCCACTCTATTTGTCTTCCTTCGTTGAGTAGCTTTTGCGTGGAAAAATCTTGTGTTTCGATCCCCGAACTTTAGCCAGTCAACCCTAGATCGCTGGCTCCAAAGAAGCTCTTCTCGGGCTAACCACTCGTCCATACCTTTTGATAAATCTTTTTCTCTTTCAATCAGCCTCAGTGTGCGCGGAGCGTGTTGTAGATCCACCAGCTGGGCTTTGATAAATCTTTTTCTCTTTCAACAAGGGTTAAAATTGCCTCATTCACTAACCACTTCATTATCTGCGATTTCTAATTCAAGATTGCAAATTTTTTGTTCACCATTTCCTTAGAGCTTTGAAATTCACTCTGTATAGCAAGATTGGATGATATCAGCGTTTGATTCTTGCTCACCCACGTTAATCAGCATATACCATAAGTTTTAATTTTCAAGTTTAAATGCAAATTGTAATTTTTGCTGCAGCCGTAGTAGTTTGTTTTTTCTTTTACCTCAAAGATACAGCACATACTTTGTTACATTCCCACATTGGCTAGATGGGAAACAATCTAGTGGGATATAAGATCAAGGGGTTCCCTCTCATAACAGACTAGTCTATTGTGGCGAGTTCTTCCCTTGAGCTTGTGTCGGTATTTTTTCTAATTGTTTTCTGCTACTCTTTCGACAGGTATTACAGTCATTTCTTCTTAAAAGATTGTCGATGATAGACAAGGCCTGTATATAATCGTTTATTACTAACTGTTCAGATTGATGATAGCCATTATATGTTGTCCAATTCGATTGCAGTGACAGGCTTAAGAATGCATGAATGCTAATTTCTTTTTGTTATACAGATTGAAAATGCAAGCGCTGCTGAAATGGATGAGCACCAGTCTGTGCTCACCTTAACGAGATTGCTAGACATGCAGTGCATCGTGGGTTTTATTCTAGCGGGACTTGTAACATCATTTGATGTCTCACATGGCTTGTTTTGAGCTTCATTTCTACATATATAAGTGATGGAGAAATATGATGGTTTTAAAAAGAGTCGAAGGATGGTTAACAACGACAAATTAGGGGAAGCTGATTATCCCTCCAATTTTACATTTCATTACTTTCTTTGTCGATTATAAGAATCCCTAGAGATAACTGGGAGTCTATGGGTTCTCTCTACACTCTCATCAACATCATGTTTGACTTTTTTACGATGGCTTATTGGTTTTGAAAGATTTTTCCGATTTTATTCCAAAAACGCTTGGAGAGGCTCCTAAGAGTTATTTTACAATTGCCACCGAAAAGAAAGGGAACAACTTCCTTCTACTCATCAAAATTTAATCTATCCTATATATAAAGCAGGAAGAGGTGAATTGACAGTTTCTTTTAAAGCCACAATTCACCTTCCCAGATTACCTCTGCTCATTTTCATATTTACACGTTTGATATGTTAATTACATATTTACTTTAAACTAAATTTTAAGAAATAAATAAAAAACAATTATGTGCAGCACAAAAGTACTAGCATTTCTCTTAAACTCAATCCAAATGTATATATGAAAATAAAAAAATAAGAAGAGCAAGACTTTTTTGAGGTAGCATGAAGGGATGCAGCAGGTGGTGGTGAATCTCGATTTTAGAAACAAACAGGAGAATATTTATATGTAGGGAAAGTATCATGCGAAACCCCCTCCTTTTTATGGATCTATGGATCCCTCTTTGCAGCCGTTGATTGCATTTTTTGTGTGCACCAGATTGTGCCAGCGCATTAATGAAGCATGTGCAACTCACGTGTGCATTTGTCATGTGCATATCACGTGTGCATTTGTCATGTGCAATTATGTGGCGCAATCTGGTGCACACAAAAAATGCAATCAACGGCTGCAAAGAGGGATCCATGGATCCATAAAAAAGAGGATTGATTCCACATGATACAACCTTTTTATATGTAAGCATAAGTCAATAAATTCTTCAATTCCTTCTTCTTCTCATATCAAAAAATGGGAACGGAAGCGAAGAAGATATAGAACGCAGAGAACGTCGCTGCAGAAGCGCTGGAGCTCTGCAACTTTCAAATTCATCACTCATCCCTCACCGTTGACACCCGTCTTTCCTTGCCTCAAATCACACCTCACATCAAGTAATCCTCTCCTTTATTTTCTCAATGCTTTTTTTATCTCATTTCTTATTCTTCAAGAAATCCACCTGCAATTACATACACTTTTCTTCAACATCTTGTAGTTGTTGTTGTTAATTATTAATCTATTTTGGTTTTATATATGATGCCTTAATAGAAGGTTGTGCAAGGATGTGTTTGGCAAATGGTTGGACCTCGACGATTCTAGCTTCTCTGTTGAAACTGTTGCTGGCGGTATTACCAATCTTTGTAAGTAAGCCTGTTTGATACCATATAGCTGCTACTTGTTTATATATATAGAGGTTGTATCCTGTGGACGATCCATCCAATTTGGTGGACTCGTGGATCTCCTCTTGCATCCGTTGATTGTATTTTTTGGATGCACCAGATTGCGCCACGTATGTGCATTTGTCATGTGCACATCACGTGTGCATCACGTGCAAAACACATGCAAGTCACGTGCTTCATTAATGCGTTGGCACAATCTGGTGCGTTCAAAAAATGCAATCAATGGGTGCAAGAGGGGATCCACGAGTCCACCAAATTGAGAGAATCCACATGATACATTTTCCTATATATATTGTGTTTAAATTTTTGTGTAACTATAATGTTGAAGGTGTCCATCAAGGAAGAAAATGAATGCTTCACTGTTAGACTATTTGGTCCTAACACCGATCATGTCATTAACCGTGAACGTGAATTGCAGGTATATAATCTGCCTATGCTGAAAAATAATGCAACTCATTTTATTCTTTAATTTTTCTACTTGAGAAGAACTATATTTTACCCTTTAGGCCATAAAGTACCTCTCGGCTGCAGGATTTGGGGCTGAACTACTCGGTGTTTTTGGGAATGGGATGGTGCAATCTTTTATTAATGCACGAACATTAACTCCACCTGGTAAGCATATTTTACTTAACCTGATTTTAATTGTTAATGTTTAGGAAAATGTGTCATGGCTTGGTCATCCCTGCTGATTTGAGGATCGGACGAACAAATTTCTCAAACATTGCATTATCTTACTGTACATTCAATGTTTACAGATACGAGAGATCCAAAATTGGCTGCTGAAATCGCAAAAGAGCTAAGTAAATTTCACCAAGTCGAGATACCAGGATCCAAGGAACCTCAACTGTGGATTGATATGGACAAATTTTTCAAAAAAGGTTAAAACATACTCTCTTTATACATGATTTATTTGTCCATGTTGTATTTCTTTATTTCCCAGGACCCTAGCTGAAATCATCGTCATAACATGTTCACTTTCCAGCATCTTCTCTGTCTTTTGATGATGCTGAGAAATAGAAAAAATACAGAACAGTTTCTTTTGATGAAGTTCGCAACGAAATTGATAAACTTAAGGTGACCCTTTTTTAAATATGGTATTCACAATATTTTCTGATTTAGCGTTGTATCATTCACATTTAGTAATCAAATTTCCATACTGGAAATGAATTTTTGTCTTGTTTTACGGATGTATATTTTGTATGTAACAGGAATTGACGAGTCATCTGAATTCTCCTGTGGTGTTTGCACATAATGATCTCCTTTGCGGAAACATAATGGTGAACGAAGCTGAAGGTATTATAATGATTTGCATAACTTGGTTGCAACTTAGGTAGTATATATCATTAGCATTCAGTGTTACCTTTTGGTTTGGCTCCTAGATGCAGGGAACCTACTGATCTGTTAGCTATTTCCTTATATATGATATTACTTCTGAAGAACCTACATATGATAGATGCATTTTTAACCTGTATCTGCAGTTGGTAATGTGCACATTACCCTTCTTACCTTTTTGTTAAACTAGCAGAGAAGTTGTACTTCATAGATTTTGAGTATGGATCATACAATTACAGAGGCTTTGACATTGGGAATCACTTTAATGAATATGCAGGCTACGAATGTGATTACACACTGTATGTCATTTTTTCCATTTGCAGTCAATTCATGTCACTTTTTGTATATTAAACTCATTTATTTATCATCCCTCCTTTAAGTATCCAACGAAGGATGAGCAATACCACTTCTTTAGAAACTACTTGAACCCTGATGGTGACAAAGAGGTACCTTTAAAAAGAATATTATAGCAAAAACTTTGAATTTAATTTGAGAAAAACTTATGTTAAATGGAGCAGTATTAATATGCGAGAAAACCAAAAGGAAGAGAACATGACTATGTTATATATTGAAAGCAGGTATCTGATGGAGATATTGAATCTCTTTATGTTGAGACCAGCACTTGCACATTGGCATCTCACCTTTACTGGGCTTTGTGGGCACTTATTCAGGTAATCCCTTCTTAGTTGATAATATTGATATTTTGTATAGAAAAAAGAAGAAGCATTTATACATGTTACTGATTTGTATTCTTCATCCTCTTGGTCAGGCTAAATTGTCTCCAATAGATTTCGATTACCTGGAGTACTTCTTCCTGAGATACAATCAGTACAAAAAGCAGAGTAAGGAATGCATTTTATTGGCACAATCTTACATGTCTACTACTGGCATTTGTGCATAAACAGTACAATTATTTAGTTCAGCATTGTAAAATAGACTATATGACTATAGCTGTCTAGAGAATTAAGGGGTTTATAAATATAAGTCAGTGTTAATACAAATGTATGTGTGCAGACTCACCTTAATAAAGATGTCCACTTCGATTCACAGTTAAGGTCCTCAAGAACTTTTACTCATTTTAGTCAGCTGACAGAACAACGAAACACTTACATTGGTGATTGGTAGGGTGAACACAAAAAAGATATTGACTCCCTCTAGCTGGTTGTACTATTGGTTTGCAATAAGTTCAAAAGGAAAACTGAACTAGCTTCTTGTCAAGGCATGGACTAACTTCATACCCCACTTCAGGAATCGAAGTGGTTGGCGCTTGTGTCTTGCCAACCAAACAAGTAGATTGCATGTCATACCGGCCAAAATGACAAAGTTCATAAATATTACAATCATTTCCGAAATTCTTTGGAACAATCCAACAACACTAGGGGACTAAAAATCGTAAGTTAAGTATATAGTAATTTAGTTAACGAGGGATAAATTTTGGACTCACCATATCATGGGGACTCGAACTACTGACCTTAGTATATTTATTTCGTATTTTTCTTCTTCATTGCACTTTACAATTATTTCCCAAGGAGACTACTCATGTTAAATATGACCATACAACATAAAATTTATTATAAACACAATAAACAGTTTTAAATTCGTAGTTTCCTCAAGTTTGTTTTCACAAAGGACAATTAACACATGGGTTGTCTTAACAATCAACACATCATTCTACTAATTAATACACTTGTATATTTTTCCGTGATTGATGTTTCTGTCGTGTACAGGCAACCATTTACTGATTTATTTTCTTTTTCCGAAACTGAAAATACCTAACAAAAAATGGCATGTATAAATACCGACATGTTCTTTAGACAGATCCCAATTATCAACGAGTCAAAAGCAATGGTGTTGGACCGAGGTTAAGTTAGCTTAAGCCATCAGGGGAACTGTAGTGAGTTCCTTGGATCAGTTGCACAGCCGAATATATGTAATTGACAGTTATAAAGTAAATAGGAACAACGTACGCAGATATTTATAGTGCAACCTCTAAGCACCAAACAAGTACTCAGAGTAAACCACTACCTTCTAGCACCTCTAGAAGTATTTTGGAACCTGCTGATATTTTATTGAATGTTTGTCCGTACACAACGTTAATCAACAAAACACTCTCACTTCTCAAAGCAGGGTTCCCGGCACGTAACAACTCTTCACCTAACAGTTTGCAGGCCGGACACCTAGACCACACAGGATCGGCTCCGTTCTTCCGCAGCATCGACACACGAAGCCTGCGCGACACCTCTCAGACTGATAGACTCCAAGCAGCTCGACCGTATGGCAGGATCTTCGACACACGAACAATCCCTATGCACCAATGCCCTTCCGACACACGGAACACACCCGATGACTCGCCTTCAACAAGCTCCGACACACGAAACTTGTAACGGTGTAAACGTTCAGATATAGCACTGAATCCTGCTGTAAAATACTCTCTTTGAACGACCACAGTTCGTATTTGAGCTCTTGCACGTCTATTTATACCTGCTGGAAAACCTGCCAAAACTTGTGCTAAAAGTTAGGCAAAGTTTCCTTATCTGAAAATTCAGATAATAACAAAGATTTAAATATATAAAAGATATTACTAAAAATTCAAATATTTCTAAACAATAATATCTTTTAATATCTTATCTTTGTGCAGATATATTTGATTTCTTATTAATGATTATCTTATTCCTAAATACTAGGAAACTGCATCCTCACATCTGTTTTTCTGCCTTATCTTATTCCCCCGCAGTTCCTTCCACCTGTTTTTCTGCACACTTAAGAGAAAAGAAGATGCGGAATAGCAGCTTCCTCACATCTCTGTATAGATACGCTGCTCGTGCCAATAAGGTGAATTAGAAGCCGGAGCCTCAAGTTACCCCGATAAAGGTTGGCATCATGACAAGGCAACTGAGCTGCAGAGATACAAATGTTAATAATAGCAAAAGAGTTGCATATCAGGATAGGAGATTACTCAGTTGCAGCAATGAGGATGATAAGCAGCGGAGTAAAGTCGTAATTAAGGTGGAGGGCGGGAGGAGGTCTGTTTCACAAGTTGAGAATAATTTGAAGTTGTAGAAATCAAGCAAGACAAAATAATGCAAAGTGGCTAGGGTTTCATATAATGCAAATTAAGTTCATACATAATACATAACTAGATATATATAGGAAACTAAATGGGCCAATAATGGGCCTAACATATATTGCTAATATCCCCCCTCAAACTCATGATGCGGTGACCGAAAGCATCGAGAGTTTGCCGACCAAGAAACGGAACCGTGAAGCAGTGTGAGCTTTCGTGAACAAATCTGCAACTTGCATAGCAGAAGTAACAAACGGTAGCGAGATAGTACCATGCTGACAATGGTGTCGAGTAAGATGACAATCAACCTCAATGTGCTTCGTACGCTCATGAAAGACTGAATTCCGAGCAATCTGGATTGCACTAGAATTGTCACAATACATAGGAGTGGGTCTGGAAAGCGTAACCCCCATGTCTCCAAGTAACCAACGTAGCCATACAATCTCAGTAGTAGTGTCAGACATAGCACGATACTCAGCTTCTGTAGAAGAACGAGATACAACCTGTTGCTTTTTACTTCTCCAAGAGATAAGCGAGTCACCAAGAAATACACAAAAACCTGTCACAGACTTTCGGTCTGAAGGATCACCAGCCCAATCAGCATCAGAATAAGCTCGCAATTCCAAGGAAGAAGTGGATGGAAACAACAAACTCTGAAACTGTGTTCCCCGAAGATAACGCAGGATGCGAAGCACAGCTGCCCAGTGTACAGTAGTAGGAGCCGAAACAAACTGACTAACAACATGAACAGCATAAGCAATGTCTGGTCTAGTGATGGTAAGATACACCAAACTGCCAACCAAAGTCCGATACAATGTGGGGTTCGTCAAAGGAATGCCATCAGTGGGAGTATACCTGACATTAGTCTCAATAGGAGTGTCTGCAACACGAGTATCAGAAAGACGGGCCTGATCAAGAATATCACCAATGTACTTAGACTGAGAAAGAAGATAACCCCGTGGAGATGAAGCCACCTCTATTCCCAGAAAGTATCGTAAAGGACCTAAGTCTTTCATCTCAAATTCACGAGCTAAGTGGTGCTTCAGTTCTGCAATTCCAGCAATATCATCTCCTGTAATGATCATGTCATCCACATATAAAGAAAGTAAATACGACCAGAAGGAGTGCATCTGACAAATAACGCAGAATCATACGGGCTGGTCTGAAATCCAAGGGAGGAAACCACAACCGAAAACTTGTCATACCAAGCACGTGATGCTTGCTTCAACCCATACAATGCTTTCTTTAACCTGCAAACTTCCCCCGGTCCATGGGTAACACCTGGTGGAGGAGTCATGTAAACTCCTCATGAAGATCACCATTTAGAAAAGCATTTTTAACATCCAACTGAGAAATAGGCCACTGCCTCACTGAAGCAACTGCAATAAGTGTACGAATAGTAACAATTTTGGAAACTGGTGCAAAAGTCTCCTCATAATCCATACCATACTGCTGAGTAAAACCCTTAGCAACCAAACGAGCCTTGTACCGCTCAATGCTCCCATCTGACTTGGTTTTTATCTTATATACCCAACGTGATCCAATAGCATGCTTACCAGTCGGTAGAGGAACAAGATCCCACGTCTCTGTTTTGGATAGTGCAGAGAGTTCGTCATCCATTGCCTGCTGCCAACAAGGGTCAAGAACAGCCTCTTTGTACGAGGAGGGCTCAGACAATTTGTGAACAGATGTCAAAAAGGACACAAAAGGTGAGGAATATGTCGAATAAACATAATCAGGTAACTGCTTAGACTTACGTTCTCGTCGAGGGTATCGAGTGGAGGGAGGATCCTCAATCAAAGGAGCATCATCTTGGGCAGCAGCAGGAGCAGGAGACAAATCAGTGACATCAGTAACCTGTGGCTGCGCATCTATAACATCAGAAGTGTCAACAACATCTGTGTTCTCAGAAGTGTCAACAACATCTGTGTTCTCAGGTAAATCAACTACATCAGAGTCAAAAGGATCAATACGAGTGAGATCAGACATTTGTGTACTAGGAGTGTCAGACGGAATCAAGAAATAAGGAATGTGCTCAAGGAAGACAACGTGACGAGAGACATAAATTTTCTGACTAACAGGATCGTAACAACGATAACCTTTCTGACCATCACCATAGCCAATAAACACACAAAGAACAGAACGGGCGGTGAGTTTGCTGCGTTCGGCGTGAGGCCTCAAAACGAAACATGCAGAACCAAAAACTCTCAAGAAAGAGTAATCAGGAACATGACCATAAAGTTTCTCAAAAGGAGACAAACCTGATGTGATAGAAGACGGAATTCTGTTAATGGTGTAAACAGCAGTAAGGACAGCTTCTCCCCAAAATGAGCTCGGGACAGAAGCAGACAACAGAAGGGAACGTGCTGTCTCAACAATGTGCCTATGTTTTCTTTCAGCAACACCGTTTTGTTCAGGAGTATCTGTGCAAGATGTTTGACGTATAGTACCATCAGAAGCTAGGAGATCAAGAAAACGAGACGAGGTATATTCACCTCCCAAATCACAACGAAAACGTTTGATGACAGCATTGTGTTGAGTCTTAACTAGGGCACGAAACATTTGATAGATGCTAAAAAATTCAGAACGATGTTTCATAAGATAGACCCAACAGTAACGAGTACAATCATCAATGAACGACACATAATATCGGGATCCACCTTTTGTAGAAACAGGTGAAGGGCCCCAGACATCGGAATGGACTAAGTCAAAAGGAGAGACAGAAACTGAATACTCTTATTGAAAGGTAGTGCAGAAAGTTTAGCTAATCTACATCCACGACAATCTGAAATATCATGTGTTTTTAGCTTTCCTAGTGCCCCCGTAGAAGCTAAGTACTTTAAACGAGGGCCAGAAACATGTCCTAGACGTGAATGCCATAAGTAAAAACTAGACGAAGAAGGACTCAGACGAAAAGAAGACAAATCTATGCTAGATGCTGCAACCTCAGGTACTTGCAACCAATCTAATACATAAAGTCCCCCCTGCCTACGACCTGTCCCAATTAGCTTCTTTGAATGAGGGTCCTGCACATAACAAGAAGAACGAGAAAATGTGACAAGTAAGTCAGAGTCACACAATTGACCAACAGAAGCAAGGTTTAACTTCAAATTAGGAACATGAAGGACATTCGAAAATGACATGGTAGGGGTGCAAATAGGGCCAACTCCACTGATTGACACAGGAGTGCCATCAGCGGTGATAATAGATTCTGCAGGAATAGGTTTAACAGACACAAAAGAGCTAGAATCGTGTGACATATGACGTGAAGCACCAGAATCAAGAATCCAAAAGGGGGAGGGTGTACCTGATGCATTACTAGTGTTCAAACCTGAATGGGAAGTGGACATGGCATGCGACTGCAAGGCAATGAACTTCTGAAACTGCTCTGTAAGTGATGCCAAATCAGGGGTGTGACTTGTTCCAGAATCGACCGGTGAGACAATTGCTGCGGTGGATGGGGTGGCTGAATACTTAGATTGGGTGCTTGACTGAGATTTGTTAACCAACAGAGGACATTGGGCTTTCCAGTGACCCTTCTTTTTGCAGTAGCTACATTCATCTTTGGCAACCCGAGATCCAGACCTTTTATCATCAAACTTCCGAGTTTGTGCTGCAAAGACTGAGGTATCCGAAACTGATTTATCAATACGTGATTTCAACCGTAACTCTTCTGCTAACAATTCATTAACCACAGAATCCACAGATGGCAGCGGATTACGATGGAGAATGGAACCCCGGAGTCCCTCAAATTCATCCCGAAGGGCCATCAAAAATTGTACCAAGCGCTGCTCTTCCCTACGAGCGATATAAGGGGCAAATACTCGCAACTCTGGCGACTCTGTCAACGCAAGTTGATCCCACAAATTGGTCATGGCAGAATAAAACTCTTGGATAGTCATCGAGTTCTGATGTAGGGCTCGTATATCAATTTCCAATTGATATTGCTTTGCAAAGTTAGATTGAGTGTACAATCGTTCCAAGTGATCCCAGATCTCTTTAGCTGTATCATACTTTGCTAACTGAACACCAATGGACTGTTGAACCGAGTTGTTGATCCAAGTGATGATCTTCGAATTGTTGACGTCCCAGTTTGACAACATCTCATTGTATTGCGCATGCTTGTCATCGGTTGGTTTCAATTCAGTGCCGGAAACAATACCCCACAGCTTTTTACCCTTCAAAAAATTCTTCATCACATAACACCAATACGAATAATTTTGTCCATTCAATTGGACACTAATAGCCTGTAACGAATCATCATTCCTACCAGCCATGTCGAACAATCAGATCTCAAAATCCAAAAACAGATGCGAAAATTTTAACAATCGAATCGAACTTCAAAACAAATCTCAAACAAAATCAAACTCAAACCACAAACAAGCTTCCACCAATCACAACTGCCCGGCCTCCCGCACACTCCTTCAAACTTTATGGTTGCACCAAATAAACAAACAAAGTTGCAAATTTTGTGGCCGCACTCGCACCACACTCATCCGTTGCAAAGCACAAATCAAATTAAACAAAAAATTCCAAGGGCCATGGTGATCTCAATCCGACGGCGACTGTAATTTTCTTCAATCAATTAATCTGGATCGAAATGCGGCTCTGATACCATGTAGAAATCAAGCAAGACAAAATAATGCAAAGTGGCTAGGGTTTCATATAATGCAAATTAAGTTCATACATAATACATAACTAGATATATATAGGAAACTAAATGGGCCAATAATGGGCCTAACATATATTGCTAATAGAAGTCAGTGATCTCATTTCTTCAGGTGAAGGTAATGGTTACAGATATGCCAGGGTTCATGCAAGTCCATGCTTTTAAGGTAGCAAGAACCTCTTATGATAGCTTGGACAAATTGAGCCACAAGCACATTGCTTTCGACATCAAGAAGGTCAGTCACTATGTCAATCCCAAGTACTTTGTTTGTGTAGTTGTAGATGAAATGGGTGCAAGCTACTTGTTCTTTAAGATAGATATCATTGTAGAAAGGAATGTATTTTCTGAAAAAAACAATCAATGGGTTCCAAATGACTATTAAAAACAAGTATTTTGTCTGTAAGACTTATTGCTGGTATTAGTGGATAAAAGAGATTCAATGAATCATAATCTTCTTTAAAACCTATCAATCTTATTAAACACAGAATAAGAACCGGTCTCTATTCCTGGAGCTGCTCTCCTCTCTTTCCGTTTGTACTCTGTTTGTATTCCATCACCATCTATATATTCAATAGATGATGACCCTATGAGGTCATTCTGCGCCAATATGATAATATGGTATCACAGCCATCATTTTTTCTTTGAAAAATATGTCTACCCCATCTTCTTCTTCCCCCGCCACCTCCCCCACCATCTCCAATCCTACTGCAATGTCAAACATTGCTTTTATTCCAATTCACCAGGCCGTTACCATTCGTCTCAATAAAAATAACTTTCTCCTATGGCGCGCCCAGCTCCTCCCATATTTGCGGAGTACAAAACTTATGGGCTTTATAGATGGATCCAAGCCGACACCAGAAAAGCATGTAGAGTCATCTACCGTTGCGGGTGTCAGTCTCATACCCAACTCGGCGTATGACCGATGGTATGACCAAGACCAACAGGTTCTTAGTGGTCTCCTCTCCTCAATGAGCGAGGAAGTTCTTCAAGATGTGGTGTCTGCAGAAACTTCAAAAGAAGCTTGAGATACCCTACAATGTATGTTCTCATCCGCTACGCGTGCTCGAGCCGTCCAAATCAGAATAGACCTTGCCACCACCAAGAAGAGGGATCTCTCTGCCTCCGACTACTTCCGCAAGGTTAAGGGACTTGCCTCTGAGTTGGCTGCAGCCGGTGCTCCTCTCCGTGACGATGAAGTTATTGCCTATCTCTTAGCTGGACTCGGGTCAGACTATGATCCATTTGTTACCTCTGTCACAACCAAAAGTGAGGCTCTCACCCTCGACGATGTGTATGCGCATCTTATGACATTTGAGGCCCGCCAACTCCAACATCAGGCTGAGATGCATCTTCACGTTGGAGCCTCGACAAACTATGCAGGCCGCGGTGGTCAACAACAAACTCGTGGTCGTGGTCGCTCTCGCGGCCGTGGTCAGCCTGGTAGGAGTCGAGGTCCACCTAACCTCGCTGCTCGTGATGGTTCTAAACGTCTCCAGTGTCAAATATGTGGCCGTGAAGGGCACACAACAATCAAATGTTGGCATCGTATGGATGAATCATATCAAAGTGAGCCACCTTTTGCTGCTGTGGCTTCTAACTCCTCCTACAAAGTGGATCCTAATTGGTACAGTGACACAGGGGCTACTGATCACATAACAAATGATCTGGATCGTTTGGCTTTGCATGAACGTTATCGTGGAGGAGAAACAGTTCAAGTCGGTAATGGAGCAGGTTTGCAAATTAAGCATATTGGTTCATGTTTAATTAATACTGCCACTCGTCCTCTTACTTTACAAAATGTTCTTCATGTTCCTAAAATTTCTAAACACCTTCTCTCTGTTCATAAGCTTTCTCGTGACAATAATGTCTTCTTTGAATTTCATCCATTTTATTTTCTTATCAAGGATCGACTAACGAGGAAGTTGCTCCTGAAAGGAAGGTGTGAGTCCGGCCTATATCCTATTACACAATCTGATGTTGAGTCCCTTAAACATGCCCTAGTAAGTGTCACCGCAAGCTCGGATAAGTGGCATGCTCGATTCGGTCATCCCTCTACTCAAGTTGTCAGGTCACTTTTGAGTCTTCATAATCTTCCATTTGTTAGACAGTCGAGTCCTTCAGTTTGTAATGCGTGTCAGTTAGCCAAAAGTCATCAATTACCATACCAAAATTCGGTTAATCGTTCCACCTCACCTCTCGAACTTGTTTTCTCTGATGTATGGGGTCCTGCGACTCACTCTGTTGGTGGTTATAGGTATTACATCAGTTTTATTGATGACTTTAGCAAATTTACTTGGATTTATTTCATGCGTGATAGAACTGATGCTCAGCGCATATTTTTAGAGTTTCAGGCACATGTAGAAAGACTTCTTGATACAAAAATTAAGTGTGTTCAGTCGGACTGGGGTGGGGAGTACCAAAAATTTCATAATCAATTTTTTCGACCCCTTGGTATAGCACATCGTGTTTCCTGCCCTCATACCCATCAACAAAATGGCTCGGCCGAGCGAAAGCATCGTCACATAGTTGAAACAGGTCTTGCACTTTTAGCTCATGCTTCCATGCCTATTAAATTTTGGGATGAAGCCTTCCTAACAGCCACATATCTTATTAATCGACTTCCCACCAGGGTCATTGATAAATTGTCCCCTTTAGAACGTCTTTTCAAAGTCTTGCCCAACTACTCTATGTTAAAAGTATTTGGTTGCGCATGTTGGCCACACCTCCGACCCTACAACAAACACAAAGTGTCTTTTCGCTCTAAAGCATGTGTTTTTATAGGATATAGCTCTCTTCATAAGGGGTACAAATGTCTTGATAGGGATTCTGGTCGTGTCTTTATTTCTCGTGATGTTGTTTTTGATGAATCAATATTTCCTTTCTCCACTAGTCCTTCGTCTGAAAGTAAGTCTTCCCAGGATAGTGGCAGTTTTAATTTGAACATTAATAATATGCATATTTTGTCTCCTGCTAATTCTTTGGATGCAGAACCACAAGTTGGATTAACACAAGAAACACCTTTGGGAATAGTGCCAACATTGCCTTCCCTAAGTGACCAGGTTGCAGAAACAGAACATGATTCAGTAGCTTTGGGGTCCACTCCACTTTCTACCCATAGTGAGTCTTCACCTCAGGAACTTGTTACCTCTCCCACGAGATCACCTCCTAACCAAACTATTATCCATCAATCTGAAGCAAGTGCTACAACTCCTCCAGTCCATACGTACGGAACACGACTTCAACACAATATAAAGTGTCCAAAAGTTCGTACTGATGGGACAGTTACATATTCTGTTGTCTGAGCTCCAGCTGCAGAACCGTCTTCTCATGTAGAAGCACTAGCGCATCCTCTCTGGCGACGTGCAATGAATGATGAGTTTCAGGCTCTTGTCAAGAATAAACATGGCACCTTGTTCCTCCTAGTGCTGGTCTTAATGTTATTGACTGCAAGTGGATCTTCAAACTGAAACACAAACCAAACGGATCTATAGATCGTTACAAGGCGCGGTTGGTTGCAAAGGGCTTTAAGCAACAATATGGTGTTGATTATGATGATACCTTCAGCCCTGTGGTGAAACCTACTACTATTCGACTTTTGCTGTCTCTTGCTGTATCTCGGGGGTGGTCTCTTCGACAGATTGATATTCAAAATGCTTTTTTACATGGTGTTCTTTGTGAGGATGTTTATATGAAACAACCACCGGGCTTTGTGGATTTGAATCATCCTACTCATCTTTGCAAATTGGACAAGTCTCTCTATGGTCTTAAACAGGCTCCGCGTGCTTGGTTTTCTCGCTTAAGCTCTACACTTTTACAGTTGGGATTTCGGGCTTCTAAGGCTGATGTTTCTCTATTCATCTTCAACAGAGGGGGCATCCACATGTATATTCTCATATATGTTGACGACATCATAATTATTAGCTCCTCATCATCGGCCACAACTCGCCTTCTTTTACAACTTAAATCTGATTTTGCGGTGAAAGATCTTGGTGCTCTTGGTTACTTTCTTGGTGTTGAAGTGCATCATACATCCACTGGGCTCGTTTTAACTCAACACAAATATATTCAAGACCTCCTGTCCCGAACTAATATGGTTACCTCTAAAGGAGTTCCTACTCCTATGCTGCCAAGTGACAAATTATCTTTGCATAGTGGTGATCTACTCTCTGCCACAGATGCTACAAAGTATAGAAGTGTGGTTGGTGCTCTCCAATACCTATCATTGACACGGCCTGATATCTCGTTCAGTGTAAATCGAGTTTGTCAATTTCTCTCCGCACCGACCACTGTGCACTGGGCAGCAGTGAAACGCATATTGCGTTATCTTCATGCAACCTCTGACCTAGGCTTGTGCCTCACAAAGACTAGTTCCTGCTTATTGAGTGCTTTCCCTGATGCTGACTGGGCGGGAAATCCAGATGATCGTCGTAGCACAGGAGGTTATGCCATCTTCTTTGGCGGCAACCTTGTCTCTTGGAGCTCACGCAAACAACCGACTGTGTCGCGGTCCAGTACCGAAGCTGAATATAAAGCCGTCGCCAATGCTACTGCTGAACTAATCTGGATTCAAGTCCTGTTACGTGAACTTGGGATCCCTCAGATACGACCTCCCAACTTATGGTGTGACAACATTGGAGCAACCTACTTGTCTGCTAATCCCATTTTTCATCGGCGCACAAAGCATGTTGAAGTTGATTACCACTTTGTTCGAGAGCGTGTTTCATCTCGTCAACTCGTCGTCCGATTCATTTCCTCCAAAGATCAAGTAGCC
This sequence comes from Sedum album, assembly GCA_006409495.1. Classification (NCBI taxonomy): domain Eukaryota; kingdom Viridiplantae; phylum Streptophyta; class Magnoliopsida; order Saxifragales; family Crassulaceae; genus Sedum; species Sedum album. The sequence goes on from QZGG01000720.1 coordinate 27,003, forward strand.
GATATCATGACTAAGCCTTTAGCAGCTCCTCTTTTCAGTCAGTTTCGACACAATCTGAACTTAGTTATACATCGTCCAGATTGAGGGGGGTATTAAACACAGAATAAGAACCGGTCTCTATTCCTGGAGCTGCTCTCCTCTCTTTCCGTTTGTACTCTGTTTGTATTCCATCACCATCTATATATTCAATAGATGATGACCCTATGAGGTCATTCTGCGCCAATATCATAACAAATCTAAATCAAGATGCCATTTAATAGATAGATGAAACTAGCTCTTTGATGTTTTATTGGGACAGACATGGAGGCTAGAAACATACCATGTGGTGGTAGAGAGTATATTTTGTAGTCGAAAATGTTTTTCTAATAACTTGAGATTTGCTAATCATGTGCTAAACCGTATAAATATTGCATAGACTTTTGCAGTATTTATTACAATAGCTGCCTAAAAGAGTAAAGAAATGGTTGATTTGTGGATGCAGGAATTCGACAGAGCATACGGTCCGGCTTGGCATTGCATTGTGGGCTCTTGCTTTGGATCCTTTGTGACCCATTCAACTCGTGGCTTCCTCTACTTCTCAGTGGACAACCTCTGCATTCTACTCTTTCAAACTAAAGTTCTGAAAGCGGCATCCCATTGAATCACTTGTTGCCATTTACATCATCCCCCGGATAACTTGTTAGGATAGTATGCTAGTCTAAAGATATATATATAGAGAGGTTGTATCATGTGGAACTCTCCTTTTCATGGATTCATGGATCCCCTTTGCAGCCGTTGATTGCATTTTCTGTTTGCATTTTGAACGCACCAGATTGTGCCAGCGCATTAATGAGCATGTGCAACTCACGTGTGCATTTGTTATGTGCAACTCACGTGTGCATTTCAAAAATGTAAACACGTGGCACAATCTGGTGCGTCCAAAATGCAAACAGAAAATGCAATCACCGGCTGCAAAGAAGGATCCATGGATCCATGAAAAGGGGGTTCCACATGATACTTTTTCTATATATATATTAAGCTTGTCCTTGATATAAAACTGAAAGGAAGGGCATTCCAATTTGGTAAATTGCAAATCATCGAGGATTTGTATCAGTGTCATCAGTAGCTTGTGTAGAAACAGGAGGTACCCGCCATAACAAAAGCCGTCTTTATTCATCTACTCATAACTCATGAGCGACTTACAGAATTCATAACAGTTTACATTCTGCTGCTTCTACTACTAGTAGTACTAAACAAACAGAACAGGAACAAATGCTAGACACATCAGAGCTCTTGAGCATATCCTTTCTGAAAACTTAGACATGCCTCATTTCAGTTGTGCATTGCTGGCATGGTTTTTGAAAGAGTTGCGCCTGGCAGATGCCAAAACAGTTTTGTCCGCAACTATGAAATAGGCAGAGCCAGCCACTGTCATAAAGCATTAATCAGACATTACTAAAGTCATTTAAACAGTCAAAGCTAGCAACTATATTAATGAATAAGGGCCGGTGTCTAACCGGTTGAGATGATGAGAGCTTGAGCAGTGGGATTGAGGTTCGCTCGAGCCCAGGAAAGCTTCCTCGCACTAGCAATCTGCATATTGTCAATATTGTATGTTCATTTTAAGTAAACATTGTTTAAAATAATAATAATATATACTTACAGTTGGAATGGCAGTTGCAATTGCAGCAAGTACAGCTGCTTTAGCCCCAGCAACTACTCCATCTGCATTTTACCATAAAACAGTAGAAGAGGTGTGATGAGAAATAGAAGGGGATGAGGATCAGAGTATAGAATATGAGGAAGGGAAATACTGTTTATTGCTTGTCCTCTTGCGTAGATGGACTATTGATATATATAGGTGTTACATGCATCATGAATTCTGTTACACCTCACACTTTTCCTTACGTCATACCTCAACAACTTTCTCCTGCACCAAGTCCAACGTGTCAAACCGTTTTGTGGGAATCCTTCCTCTGCTGCTGCGGCGCACCGTGCTCCTCTCCTTGATGAGCGCATCATTACTCCCCCCTGTGAAGAGGCCACGACCTCGGGGCCAATCGTAGGAAAGTCAGCAAGGAAGTCCTTCTCATCCTCCCATGATGCATCCTCCTCTGGTTGATCACGCCACTTAACCAGCACCTGTGTAACTAGCTGTACACCGCGACGCACCGTGCGCCTCTTCAGTATCATTTCTGGTTGAATGCACGGCTGAGCCTTGAGGAACTCAGTAGGCCAAGTGATAGAATGAAATGGGGGAGTGGCCAAGCACTTCTTCAAAATGGCAATGTGAAACACATTGTGAATCTTGCTGTCGGCTGGTAAATCAAGGCGGTAAGCCACAGCACCAATTCGTTCAATCACTTTGAAAGGTCCATAATATCGCTTAGACAGCTTTGGGGAGGTGCGGGTCTTCAGCGAATGCTGGCGGTAAGGTTGCAGTTTGACGAAAACCCAATCGCCCACAGCAAAGGCAGCCTCCTTTCTATGTTTGTTAGATTGGTTTGTCATTCGCAGCTGAGCGCGCTGCAAGTTGTCCCGTAACTGAGACAACAACAGGGATCTGGCTGCCAACAGATCATCCACTGCAGCCACTTGCGTTGCACCTGGTTCATAATCTAGCAGCCGCGGAGGAGGGCGACCATAAACCGCCTCAAAAGGCGAAGTCTTCAACCCGGAATGAGTGGCCGAGTTATAGTGAAACTCTGCCCATGGCAACCATTCAAACCAGGAAGATTGCGCATCATGCACATAGCATCTCAGGTAGTCTTCAAGGATCCGATTCAGAACCTCCGTCTGGCCATCAGATTGAGGGTGGTAGGCGCTGCTGTGTGAAAGAGTAGTTCCCTGAAGACGGAACAGTTCACACCAAAAAGCGCTCAGAAAGATAGGGTCCCGGTCAGTGACAATAGAGCTCGGAACCCCATGAAGGCGGCAGATGTCACGCGTGAAACATTGCGCGACCGATTCAGCAGTAAAACCACCAGGCATTGGACAGAAATGAGCATATTTCGACAGTCTATCGACCACCACCAAGATCGTCGACTTCCCATGAGATTTGGGCAGGTTCGTGATAAAATCCATGGAGATATCTTTCCAAACAATATCCGGAATTTGCAATGGCTGGAGTAGACCTGGAGTTGCAGTGTTAAGCACTTTGACTTGCTGACACACAAGACACCGACGCACATATTCTGTCACATCTCTGCGCAAAGTGTCCCAAAAAAAACTAGACTTAATCCGAGCCAAAGTCCGAGAGATACCCGCATGACCACCCACTGGTGCATCATGAAACTCCTGCAAGATTAGTTCACGTATGGCCACATCTTTAGGTACAACGATTCTGCCCCTGAACAATACCAATCCTTCTTTGATCTCAAACCCCACATGTTCCTCCGGGTTAGTTCGAATAGCGTCAAACAGGGCTCTAGCCTCCTGATGTTCGTCAAATAGCTTTCGGATGATCCGTAAAAGTCCCACAATCGGCCTAGAGACCCCGTGCAAACTGTTAAGTTCTCCTTCCGGAACCCGCGACAATGCATCGGCTGGTGCATTCTGTTTCCCCAGACGATACACAACCACAAAATCATACCCTAGCAGCTTGCACAACCAACGTTGCTGGTCTGGGGTATTGATGGACTGGGTCAGAATTTCACGGAGAGGTTGGTGGTCGGTAATGATACTGAAGCGAACTCCCAAGAGATACTGCCTCCATTTCTGAACCGCCATCACGATAGCCGCTAGCTCCCTATTATATGCCGACGTTCGTTGCAGTGTCGCAGAAAATAGCTTGCTGTAGAAAGCTATCGGATGCGACTCCTGGGATAAGACCGCTCCCAACCCGATTCCAGAAGCGTCTGTCTCGACCACGAATTCCTTCGAAAAATCAGGGAGTGCGAGCGTTGGAGTAGTGGAAAGGGCCACTTTCAGATCCTCAAAAGATTGCGTAGCCGTCGGACCCCAAACAAAGGCATCTTTACGCAACAATTCAGTCAACGGAGCCGCTCGTTGCGCAAAGTTGCGGACAAACCGACGGTAATACCCAGCCAATCCCAAAAAACCCCGCAGGTGCTTCACTGTAGTCGGTGTTGGCCATTGTTGAATCGCGGCGACTTTTTCTATATCCACATACATACCATCATTTTTGATCAGATGCCCTAAGTAGTGAATTTGGGCCCGACCCAAATCACACTTGGTGGCCTTTGCCAGTAAAGAATGAGCGGCCAAAATTTCAAACACCTGCTGCAGATGGAACAGATGCAACTCCCAGGTACGGCTATACACCAAGATATCGTCCATGAAGACGAGAACTGATTTCCGCAGCAAGGGTCGCAGGAATGCGTTCATAGTGGCCTGAAAAGTAGAAGGAGCGTTTGTTAGTCCAAATGGCATAACAAGAAATTCATAGTGCCCTTCGTGCGTACGAAACGCAGTTTTGAACACATCCTCCTCAGCCATTCAAATTTGGTGATAGCCTGAGCGGAGATCAAGCTTGGAGAACCATTGAGAGCCTCCTAGCTCATCAAAAAGCTCGTCCACCGTAGGGATTGGAAACTTGTCCCGAACCGTTACCGCGTTGAGTGCGCGATAATCAATACAAAAACGCCAAGAACCGTCTTTCTTCTTAACAAGCAAAACAGGTGATGAGAAGGGACTGGTACTCTCCCTAATGATACCTTCGGTCAACATTTCCTCCACCATTCGTTCGATCTCCTGTTTTTGAAACCGTGGGTAGCGGTAAGGGCGGACGCAGACAGGTGAAGTGCCGTCCACCAGCGGAATATGATGATCCCATGCTCTGTTTGGTGGCAGCCCAGTTGGCTTCGCAAACACCCGCTCGAACTGACGAAGCAATGCCCCCAGGTCCAGCTGCTGCTGTGCATCCAAATCATTCCCCAGCTTAGGAAGAGTCACATCGCTAGCGTCCACAACACCCTCTACCGAGCATAAGGAGAGCTGGAAACATGAAACTACTGCATGTGTCTTTGCTGCACGTTTCAGTTCGCTAAGAGACAACAGGGTGGGTTTAGGTGTTGGCGACAAACCCTGCAGGCGGACCTTGGATCCCTCATGTGTGAAACTCATCCAAAGGTGTTGATAATCAAATGTAATCTTACCTAGTCCAGCTAGCCAATGAGCCCCTAACACCGCATCGGAGCCATAGATAGGAAGGACATGAAAGTCGATTAGCACCTGGATCGTACCCAAATTCACTGGGACATTACGACAAACACCTTCGCATCGCAACTGATCTCCGTTGCCAACAATCACCTTCAGATGTTTCGAAGGCTCAACAGCTACACCAACAAACTTAGCCACTCTGGGTTGAATAAAATTATGAGTACTTCCACTGTCCACTAAGATCGTGATTGACGTACCGGCAATCGAACCCTCCAACCTGAGTGTGCTGGGCATCGCAGTCCCTTGCAACGCATTGAAAGAAATGCTTGGTTCCACGTTCTCCACTACCGGTTCCTCTGGTGGTATTGTCTCCACAGGCTCCTCCTCACTCGTCTCATTCTCCAACACAAAGCACTGGAACTTTAGTCGGCACTTGTGCCCAACCGTAAACTGTTCATCACAGTTATAGCACAGACCACGTGCTCGGCGTGCCGCCATCTCCGCCGGAGTTAGTTTCCGTACTGGAAGAGAGCTATGGACTGGGTTTGATGTCGGCGGCGGAGGGCCATGAGCATTGCCCAAGGTATGCGAAGGCGGTTTGGATGGTGGCTTCCAAATCAGAGAACGGTTGGCCGCCAGTTTCTGTTTCGCGATCCGGGCCATCCCCATGGCTTTAGGGAGCGAATCGGGGCAAAAGAGAACAATCTCCCGGTGTACGTCGTCCTTAAGTCCAGCCATAAAACGGTTCAATAGGTTCGTCGCCGTCAGACCCGGGGTTAACGAGGACAGCGCCTCGAATTCAGAGATGTACTCGGGTAGCGATTTAGACTGATGCAACTTATTGAGCGCCACCTCCGCATTCCAAAACTTAGCCGGTCCCCACTTTTCCAGTAACAGACTGGCAAACCCGTCCCAGGTACTCAACTGCTTCGTCGCATTCAAGTATCGTAACCATTTCAGCGCCGGCCCTTGCACATAGAACGTTGCCATCAAAATCTTCTGATCGGCTGGGATGGAATGATGCTCGAAGTATCGCGCCATCTGATATAACCATCCCTCCGGATCGTCACCCACAAACATGGGCACCTCGATCCTCGGCAACCTCGGTCCCGACTGCCAGGATTTCTCCGATGAGTCACCACCCTGCATAAAATGTATCCCGCGACGATCATCTGGATCCACCTGTGTGGACAACAGCGATGATGGGCCAGCAGGAGTAGGTAACAAAGGGGAATCCATACCTGGCCTCAACTGTTGCTTGTCACGGCGAGCTCCCTGGTGACCCTGATCGATCAAGTTTTCGTAGAGTTTCAGCACCTGATCGATGCGAGTGGTATTGCGAGCGTTGTCTTCTCCTTGGGCACGAATCGCCTCCATCTGTTGCTTCAATGTCTCTTCCACCGATTGTAAACGCATCACCACATCCGTCACCGTACTTGTCAGGTTACCCATCGAGTCGGCGGCTGAGCTACGAGTCTCTGGCATACTGGTCCAACCCAACAAAAAGCACCAATGATGTGAAATAGAAGGGGATGAGGATCAGAGTATAGAATATGAGGAAGGGAAATACTGTTTATTGCTTGTCCTCTTGCGTAGATGGACTATTGATATATATAGGTGTTACATGCATCATGAATTCTGTTACACCTCACACTTTTCCTTACGTCACTCCTCAACAACTTTCTCCTGCACCAAGTCCAACGTGTCAAACCGTTTTGTGGGAATCCTTCCTCTGCTGCTGCGGCGCACCGTGCTCCTCTCCTTGATGAGCGCATCAAGGTGACATTTGTGATAATCCATCTGCATTATTATATTGTAGGAAATAAAAGGATATCATTGAAGAGATGCAAGTAAACAAATGCTAACCATGGGAACATTGTTTAGCCTTGGCCAACCTCTGTTCATAAGAAGGAACCATGGCCTGACTCTCAGTAGCTACACCGTTTTTCGTCATTATCAGAATTGAACTGGCTAGCTATTTGAGCAAAAAATGCAAGAAAGAAGAAAAATGTATATTATTGGGAATTAGAAGGCAAGCCTTAACTCAGATATGGTAGTTAGATAAGTGAGAGAGGCCAAGCAAGGTAGGTATTGATGGTGATTTTGTGAATGAAGAAGAATGTTGAGCTAGCTTTGTTATTTATAATGTGTACCCAGTGAAGGAAATGGCTTTAGCTACCTGTTTTGATGGATGAGAGTTGTTAGTATTTTCAATTGTTGCTGCTGGCTAAGTGTTTTTTACTACTAGTGCTGCTGCCGCTGGTTTTGCTATTTTAGGGGAGCCAAAGAGTTTGATGGTTTGGGGGCCTAAATTTGTAATTTTGTTTGCAACATTGAGATTGCAAATCTGCATTAATGGATATATTCACTACTCATCTTGAAATGAGTCTATTTTAATTGAATGATAGATTATACTTAAAGTAGATCAGGAGAGTTGGTTATGTACAAGTGAATAAATAAATAAAATGTAAAAAGGGAGGAATCTGAGGCTTTCTGGCCGGGATGATAAGATGTGTGTCTGGGAAAGTGGTGGCACATTGGACTGCTAACTTTAGGGTTCGGTTCCTTTGCGACCCCCTTGCATTTGTGCAAATTGAAATTCTTCTATTGGCACTTTTGTATTAACTATATGCACATTCCATTTGCATATATGCATTAGGCTAAACTACAAAAATGTGACAAAAAATATAAAGTGCAGATCTGCAACCGTTGGATCCAACGGTGAAATGCCTGGGTCGCAGGGATCGCAAACATTAAGAGGGGTCGCAATTGAACCCTTCTCGCTAACTTTATCCTTAAAATGCTGTAAAAATAATACATGTTTCTTCCTGCTTTGGAGAATTCAGCAAGGGATTAGAGAGACTTGTTGTTGGTTTCAAGAAACAGTGGTGGGTTTTATGTACGGACGGATGGATGGTGCTCTTCTAGTTAGGGGTGTCCAAAGGGTTCATCGGTCCGAAAGCCCGGTGGTTCGGTCCGGTAAAAGTCCAGCCCGGCCCGGACCGCTTGTCTCTCTAAGCTCGATCGACCCGAAAGCCCGACCCGATCCAAAGCCCGAAATAACTCGTTCATATAAACTATACAATTTATCAATATTAGTGTCGAATTCGTAATATTTTAATACTATTTGATGTTTATTATGATAACATACACTTAATTATGTAGATTAATTAAGTAACTTCAATTTTAACATAACTAAAAAATATGAATATAATAAAAACTAATCTTGAAATATTGATTACATTTTGTACATTGTTCAAATATTAGTGTTGAATTCGTAATATTTTAATACTATTTGATGTTTATTATGATAACATACTACATACACTTAAATATGTAGATTAATTAACCAACTTCAATTTTAACATAACAAATTTTTTTAAAGCCGGGCATTTTAAAGCCGATGGCTTTTGAATTTAGGGGAGGCCCGACCCGAATTTTACAGAAAACCCAAAGTTTTTACGTTATTTATGGCTCGGGCTTGGCATTTTAGGGTGAGGCCCGGCCCGATGGACACCCCTACTTCTAGTAATTGTCTTAACTGTGGGCAGGACAGGATAGATAAGGTGTAGTAGTAGTTCAGGTTGAGGTCAGCTGCAGATGATATTTTTTTAGATTGTAAAATTTCAGTTTTGATGTTTTAAAAATTGTAAGATTAAGTTTTCAAAATTTGCTAATTAATGAATTTAAGTGAACCACTTGCGAATTCGTCCTATGAAAGTATTCACCTCTTGCCGGTTAACCACCACATCCGTCCTTCTACTAATCTCCTATTCGTCTTGTGAATGATTCACATTCAGCATCGTAATGTAAACGTGAATACAGAGTCTGTTGCGACAACAATTCGCTTCAAATCTTCAACAAGCTCAACTCAGCCCATCCTTAACCAACAACTCAACCATTGTGTTTGTCCTCTTTCTCGTGGATGCTTCGGCATGGAAAAAGGCTGAATTACAATCCCTGTCCCTCAACGTTGTATCCTCAACCTCTGCCTCCACATAACTTCTTCCCACCACATCCACACTTCCAACTCCTTTATAAGCGCCCTCTCCCGCTTACAAAAGTTCGCAGTTCGATGACCGATCCTCCCCCGATCCAACTCACTCTTAAGGTCTCGAATTCGCCTTTGGACATGCCCGAACTCGGACTTGTTCCAATCTGCTAATGTGGACCTCCACATCTTCATTCCACAGAACAGCCAAGCCTCCCGACAGCCCCACACGATTCACTGCAAAGCAGTTTAAAAAACCCAATTTTACCCGCAACACACTCCATTTCTTCACACTCAGTTTTGTCTCAATCAAAACCACCACACTAGGGCGATAGGATCTAATCAGATCCTTCACTCCCGAACTGCAGCAGGCCCTCCCTGCCCTCTGCAGTTCCAACATAGGAGTTTCATGGCTCCCGGCGAGATCGACTCGCGATCTCCGCCGATAACAAATCCCTAAGTGTCTGACCATCCTCATCAACTATATTACATCCACCTCCTTCCAAGACCTCCTTGATTCTCAGAATGCCACCCTTCCTCGCTCTTTTCTTTACGCCCTCCTCTCCTGATATTTTCTTTGCCTTGTGCTTTACCTTGATTCTCTCATCCGATTTGTCTGACCTCCTTGCCAACGGTGTATGGACACCTACCAGGCCACTCTCATGCACCTTATTTTCATTCGGCCCGATGAAACTTGAGCCCATAATTATCTCATGGCCTAACAGCAAGTTGTCCATTCTCTCCTCATTACGTACATTGTCAGAGAACCGCTCCCCTCATTACGTACATTGTCAGAGAACCGCTCCTCCTCATTCCGTACATTGTCAAGAACACCGAAAAAACCAAATTCAGCTCCCCGTAAGATAGCCAAAGTACGGTTGAGCAATCGACATGATATATTTGCTCACATTCCGGGCGAACACTCGTGTCGATAAACCAATTTGAACCATTTTTCCAAAAAATGCTTCACCCACTTTTTATCTAATGCTAATGTGATGGGATGACCTATGTATAAAATTAAGGTAAGAATATTTTTTGGATTTGAAAAAAAAAGAAACAACTTTGCTGACAATTACATATATATACATATTTTTTATGGGGTTAGAATTCCTGAATAATCTCATTTTTCAATTATTCAACTATTTTCTTTTACCAAGTTCAATGTTAGCCAGATTAGTCAACATTTATATGTTTCGATGCAACAACAAGATGTTATTTGTAACAAGTAGTTTTGTTGGTTGGTTAATTGGTCACGTTTTATTCATGAAATGGGTTGGGTTGGTATTAGTCTGGATACGGCAAAATCACTCTATTAGATCTAATGTACTTATTCGATCTAATAAGTACCTTGTGTCAGAAGTGATAGATTATATGGCTCGAATCTTTAGTATTTTATTATTTATTACCTGTGTCTACTATTTAGGCAGAATACCGTCATCCATGGTTCTCAAAGAAACCTCAGTAACGGAAGAAAGGGAGGAAAGCGGAGAAGAAACAGATGTAGAAATAGAAAAAGAACTCGTTTATTCATGGTATTTCTATTCCATTTTTACTATAGAATTCTATAATTATATAAAAATAATATAATACAATATTCTTGTTAATACAATTAAATTTGGGAGTTAAATAGGGGATTTAAGTTGAATTCTTAGTGCGGATGTTCTTCGAAACGAATTGGCCATCCATATACACGTAAAATACATTACTATATACGGAGTACTGCCCAAACCAATGACTACTCATGATTTCATTTCTAAACTATAGGATGTTATGGTAAAACTTTGTTTGAAACGATGTGGTAGAAAGCAACGTGCGACTTGAAGGACATGATCAGCTAAAGAAGTAAAACGGCGCACGGACCGTACTCGAGCTTCGGATCAATGTCCCCAGAAGCAAAGAGTACGCCCGCGTGTTTCAACGAGAACACCGAAAAAACCAAATTCAGCTCCCTGTAAGATAGCCAAAGTACGGTTGAGCAATCGACATGATATATTTGCTCACATTCCGGGCGAAGTTACTGCCATCATTAACTCAATGAATTGTAATCTCGTCAGCTTAGTCTTTACACGATTAGCAGACGCACTGAAAAACTTGAGCAGTCAACGGTGACATGTCTGAAACAGTCAAGTCAACATTTTCCAGACAAATATATAATAAATTAAATACAGAAAAGAGGAGAGACGCCTTTTCCATCTTCTGCCTTGAGCCATTTCTTTCCTCAGCTCTCATTGAAGTGCAAGTAAGAAATTTGCTCTGCACTCAGAGTCTGTTTCAAATTGATCAAAAGTTTTGCTGATACTTGATATTTATTTCGTTTTGCAGTGGATCCAATTTCGTCGATGGAACTGAGTACTGAAAGGGCACCTTCTAGTCCACTCAGGGTGGGACAAAGTCCTAGATTTTCAATGTCGCCAAATCTCAGCAGACACGGGTCCGTCAAACGAGATTATGATCAGATTGCCAAGGCAACTCATCAATTTTCTTCTTCGCACAAGATAGGTGAAGGTGGCTTTGGATCGGTGTACAAAGCTCAGCTGCAAAATGGCCAAACTGTTGCTGTAAAACGCGCAAAGAGAGTACAGTCACTTCTTATTCTAATTAGTTATCTAAATGTAGCTAGCTGTGTTAAAATCTTGGTTATATATATCTTTTGGGTAGCGCCTGAGTAATTTAAACATTCTGATTTGCATGAATAGGAACACTTCAATTCCGTGAGGAATGAATTCAGCAACGAGGTTGAACTTCTTTCAAAAATTGATCATCGTAGATTAGTCAGGCTTATAGGTTATGTTGATCACGGAGATGAACGCTTGATTATAATGGAGTATGTCCCTAATGCTACCCTTAGAGATCATTTGGATGGTAAGTTTTATTCGTATCCTTTTTTGAAGTCCCTTTATATATCACGATTGCTGGGAATTTCATTATTGACTTTTTTAGGTCGCCGTGGACAAGTACTTGATTTCAACCATCGCCTAGAAATTGCAATTGACGTTGCACATGCCCTTACGTACCTTCACTTTTATGCCGGTATAAGCTTAATTATGATGTTTTCCAAGAACATGGGGGTGCTCGTAGATATTTTTATATGGTCAGTTTTCTGGGTTTTTTCTTTTAATATTTGTGTGCCTACCTGCAGAGAAGCAAATTATACACCGCGATATAAAGTCATCAAATATTCTCCTGACAGAGAATTTCAGAGCAAAGGTAGCTGATTTTGGGTTTGCAAAGCTTAGTGCGGCTGATACGGAAGCAACACATGTCTCAACAAAAGTGAAAGGAACAGTTGGTTACATGGATCCAGAATATATGAGAACCTATCAGCTATCAACGAAGAGTGATGTTTACTCATTTGGAGTCTTACTAGTTGAAATCTTAACAGGACGCCGTCCTGTTGATTTAAAAAAACCACAAGCAGAGAGGGTAACACTCCGATGGGTAAGTCCAAACTTGAAAAATAACTGGAGCATAGATTCAAAGAGAACTGTGCGTTTGATAGCTCAAAATCTTGTTTTTGTATCAGAAGGTTGATTTAATGCTTTTACAGGCTTTCAAGAAATACATATCTGGAAATGAGGGTATACTAGAAATGGTAGATCCTATGATGCAAGAGGAAGTTGATGTTAAAATCCTTGAAAAATTCTTTGGTCTAGCAATCCAATGCGCTGCTCCCATAATAGGTGACCGACCCGACATGAAGATAGTCAGAGAAGAGTTATGGGCTATCAAAGCGATACTAAGGGATCAAGGTTCACATTCGGCCGTCGCCGTTCCGGCAAAGCCCTCGGTTATGGGATCCCCTTCCGACAACAAAACAAAGCCTCCAGACTCCGTCAGCCCCAGTGGTGTTATTCCTCCCCTAAACCCTATCCTTGAGTCGCGCTCCTTCGCGGCCACAGTCGCGACTTCGCGCCCCAAATTGAAACCTCGATTCTCCCCGATCTCCCTTCCATCCAGGCAGGTGAGCTCAAAAGATGGGAAGCCGGCAATTAGCTTCTCCTCTTCTGAAATTGGAGCCTGTGAGAAACGATTTGAATTTTCCATCATCGCCAAGTTCACTATCGGACGCCCCAGCCTGTCCGAGATACAAAAAGCTTTCAAATCTAACTGGGAAATCAAAGGGCGTGCATCCCTGAGTGAAATTTGGGATAGCCGGCATGTCCTTATCATCCTGGACTCAGAGGCTGATGTTAGAACAACCTTGACTTCCCCATTGAATAAGGTCGAACATGCCTACTTTCGCTTGTTCAGATGGAGACCAGATTATAACCCGAAAAAGAAATCAACCATTACCACTGTTTGGATAAGATTACCTGGCTTACCCCTATCAATCTATGACAGTGCCTTTGTTGAAGCCATTGTTTCCACTTTTGGATATTTTGTGGGGGTTGATGATCGCACAAAGGCGTGTGTGTCAGTTAAGTTCGCCCGTGCTTGTGTTGAACTTGACGTTACTCAGCCTATACCTGAATCAGTATGGATCAACATGCCTGAGAACTCTGGATTTTGGCAGCCCATAGTGGTAGAAACCAAAATTTCCTACTGTAGCAAGTGCAAAGTTCATGGTCATTACTTGGCTACCTGTAGGAAAACTAAGTATCCAGCCCCCGCTGATGCTCATCAAGAAACCAGAAATGTAGTAATGGAAGGACGTGGAGACATCTCTGTTACTATTCCAGGGGCTTCTCGAGAAGCCAATAAAGAGGAGGAGTGGGCGTGTTGAGAGAAAAGCTAAAGGGAAAGGCTCGTCAGTAGCTCCCTCCATCAAAGTCGAAATAGCTCCAGAACTCTCTAAAAATCCGCAGGCCTCACCCCTTGAAAAGGCCACTGGCTTGCACTACAAGAAATTGTACTAAAATCTACGATATAATATCAACAGATTTTATACTGTTGTTTTTATAAATAGTACCAACGAAAAATTGTTGGAACTAATTCCGTTAATATAATTTTTATGTGACAGATGTTTGTTGTAATAAATCTGTTGATCGTAGCAAGCATAATTTCGACAGAATTTACGTAAGTAATGAAAGTAACTAATCTTTATATAAAAATCATATTTTCATAAACCTCTATATTTTTTCGTGAAATGGTAATCAGGTATGTTTACCATGTTCTTGACTCATTAATTTCTTATTGCTCAATATCATGTTTTTATGTGATAAATATTCATTGCAGACTGTTTTTGGTTTATAAATGTTGAGTTGAGTGCTTGTTTTATAGAAGTTCAACATATATTGTGATATGTTGTTGTGTATCACCTTTAAAAATATCTATTGTACGTATTTAGTGTAACTTTTGTTTACATGAACTGATTTTAAAGAATGACGCTAGGAGCATCTGAATTGGTGACACTATATCAGAAAAAAGCTTATGGGACATATTTTGACGGAGACATGTAAGAAATAGTTTCATAAGATATTATTTGACTATCATGTTTGGTGAGTCACAAAAAGAATTTTATGAGACTAATGTGTAGCGACTACTCTATGTTAGTCATATTACGTATGTTATGCGACTAAATGAAAACCGACTTACTAAAAAGTGTCCCGTAAGGATTATTATGCAACTAAATATATAGCGACTCACCACAATTTGTCCTGTAAGGGTCATTTGAAAATTCCACATTTGCTCTTTTGAACGATTGACACGCTGCTAAACAGAGCTCCTACTAGCGTAAAAAAATATTTACATTTTGTGACTAATATTGAGTAAGTTAGTCTCATAAGATGTGAAAATTTCACGCGGAACCTGAAATTTTTAGGCGGGATCTAAATTTTTTGGTGAAATCTAAAATTTCACATGACATTGTTATATCTGAGGGAAATCATTTTATAACTATAAACACTATTTTCAATATCTCTTTCAAACTCGACCCACTTTCATATTTGTTGAAGTTGATAATGAGAAGCTTCAAGAGTGGAAAACACAAGAAGAAGCTAAAAGCTCAGCAAAGAAGCTGACGGAAAAAGATGATGCCTTGGTAGTTAATTTATTATCATCTAATGCTACTTTTTAAAACCAAATTTCCATTTTAAACCATGCAGGATAAGTGAAGAAAGTAAAAAAAGGTGGGAGCAACTTCAATCGACTTCAACAGTGGGTCTAAAGAACCAACTGAAGCATGAGGAGTATTTCTTTATTCAAGGGTTCCTCAAATTTCAAAGGCTGCAAGCATAAGGAATATTTCTTTTCATTGTGCATATTGAAATGTCTTAGAATCATTGTTTTGCATTGTGTGATTGGTGCAATGTTTCAAGTCTTTTGAATTTGATGTATATTTATTGAAATTGGTTGAGACTTTGTATTTGTAGCTTGGAAATAAAACAAGTTTACGCCTTTTATATCATGTTTTGGTATTTTTTATTGGTTTGTAAGTTTCATTACCCATTTTGAAATGAAATAGAAAGACACATTACCCAATTTAAGAAAGAAATGATAATTATGTCACTTAAAATGTCAGTCATAACTCATACTTATGCGACAACTTTATGTTATGTCACAAAAAGAGTAGAATATACGCGCCTTACTTACGTTGTGTTAGTCATGTAAAAGTTACGCGACAAACTACAAGTCACATAAGTCATGGTGCGACTA
Organism: Sedum album; assembly: GCA_006409495.1. Taxonomy (NCBI): domain Eukaryota; kingdom Viridiplantae; phylum Streptophyta; class Magnoliopsida; order Saxifragales; family Crassulaceae; genus Sedum; species Sedum album. The sequence goes on from QZGG01000720.1 coordinate 42,688, forward strand.
ATACCCTAGTTACGCGACTATTTAGATTCTGTCGCGTAAGGGGTTGTTCTGGCGTAGTGTGAGGAGAAAGAGAGTTTAGTTGTTCATGTTGGATGATGATCCAAATTCAAAGAAACTTCTTCGTGCCATTAGAAAAGATGGTTTGGATAAGAAAGAAGTTGGATGGGGTTTGAGTAATTATAGAGGCTTTGGACTAGAGGTTTTTAGGAGTAGATTATTAGTGAGAGAAGGGATTAAGTGACATGAAGGAAATTTGGGTAGAGGAATAGTGAGTGCTCGTCCGAGCATAGTACTTACCCTTGTTGTTCTTGGGAGGCATGGTAGGTTGTGGTGGTGAGGTTTAGGGATGTAGGTAGGAAGTGGTGGAGAGTGAATTGAGAGGAAATTGACGGGCTTTTGGTTGTATGTTGCAAGGAATGTGAATTGGAAGCTTTTGCAACAAGAATCAAAGGATTTGAGTAAGATTTGAGTGAGATATGGCTTGGAGAGAGTTTTGGGAGGTTTCGGGGCGTATATATCAAAATTTTGGAGAGGGGTGAGTTGTTTGGGTGATTTGGGGAGGATAAGGGTAGAATTAGAAGCTTTTTCGGGTGGAGCTCTGGCAGGTATGGGTCGAGTAGGCATAGATGCTCGAACGGGTAGGGTTTGCTTCGTCGGGTGCTCGAGCGGGTAAGCAGTGTTGAACCCTTGGGTTTTGATGATGACAAGTGATCAATACTGACTAGTGTATTAAGTGTGCAGATTGCGCTTCACTGGACATGCCTAACGACTAGTCTGAAGTCGTTAGCAATAGCAGTTCCTGATATTTCGGACAGAGAAAAATCAGGGAAGAATACTTTGGTACTTAAACTGATTATATAGATTGTGATAATATTCTAACTGCCGTTTAGAGTTGAGATAAAATATTGTGAGATAAAATATTGATTGGAGATTTGAAGAGATTTGATATTTCCTAATTGAATCTTGCATGGATTGTAGGGTTTGATTTGGAAGGTGTGGCTTATTATAAAAGCCAGGGACAGCAACTCGGATTGAGTGTGACTTTGTGAGAGAGCGGGGAGCGATCAAGATCAGAGCACGAGGAGACGAGCATATGCAGCAAGGGAGCAAGCGTGACCGCGTTTACTACGTTGGTTCGGGTGCTTTTTGTAGCATGCTAGAGACTGCATCAGTCCATCTAGCGTGAGACGACGTGCTGCAGAACTTCGGAGTTGTTGGTGTCTGAGGGTCAGAGGGTGCAACTTAGAACAGTAGTAAACGGGGAGTTGTACTAGCTGATTCAAGTTTATTCGATTCAACATTAATAAAGTTCGAAGTTGAGAATCCTTCCAGTAGCTGCTGGAAGGGGTGGTTTTTCCCAGTTGGGTTTCCACCTAAAATCGTGAGTCCTGATTTACTTTTGTTTATTACGTTACTTTTGTTTATTCCGCTGCGACTAGTCGTATCGAGGGACAAGTCGACCCTCACGACTAGAAGTACAAGCTAACCTCGATCCAACAATTGGTATCAGAGCCCGGTGCTCTAGATTAGTGTTAGCTTGCAGGTATCATGGCTAAAAACTTCGGAGATTGGACACCCCCGCCACTGAAATCGGGAGAATATGACTGGTGGGTCAAACAGTTCAAGTCACATGTGTGTTCTCTGGATGCTCAGGTCTGGAAGGTCATTACTAGAGGAGATGAACCAATTTTGGACCAAATGATGCTGGTTAAGGATGAGAACCTTTATGATGAAGAAGACTATCGGATCGTTGAGAAGAATCATCGTGCAAAAAGAGTTCTTCTTCAAGCACTGAGTGAAGGAGACAAACGGAAGATTCTAGGTTATGACACTGCTAATGAGATTTGGGAAGCCCTGAGAAGACTGTACTCTGGGAATGAAGATATCCAGAAGAACAGAATATTGACAGCACTCAAGGAGTATGAGTCGGTTGCTCAGGGAAGGAATGAATCTCTGGAGGACTTCCACTCCAGGTTCCAGACATGTGTGGGACAACTAGTCTTTCTGGGTGAAAAGATGGAAGATTGGAGAATCACTCACCGGTTCCTCCAGGCACTGGATCCTAGCTGGGATCACATAGCAATGGCTCTTCATGCTCAATCAGATATTAAAGCTATAACACTGGAAGAACTTGTAGCGAGACTTCAGTCACATGCTATTGTGTTCAAAGGGAAGACGGCCTCCAGAGAAGCTACAAAGTCCAAGTCACTGGCACTTAAGGTTGAAAAGCGTTTGAACTAGTCCAGACTGATGCTCAAGATGATGAGGACCTTGATGAATCCACTGCGTTGATCACCAGAGCACTAAGAATGACAAAACTGGATGCTATGAGGAAAGTCAGAAAGTTTAACAGAGGAGACAACCAGAACTCACAGTCCTCTAATCAGAACACACAATCGACTGGTCCTAAAGACAAGAAGGACATCATATGCTGGTGGTGCCAAAAGAAAGGACATAGATCAACTGAGTGTCTGAGAAAGAAGGCGGGAAAGCCTGCTACTGAAAGAGATGGCAAAGCAATGCTGGCTGCATGGGGAGATGAAGGAGAAGAAAGTGACTGTGACCTACCAGTGAATCGGGAAGTATGCTTGATGGCACTTGGAGATGACGCGAATAATGAGGTAAAGATGAAGGGACAGAGGTGGTTCATAGACAACGCATGTTCAATCCACATGACAGGGAACAAGGAGTGGTTCCTAACTCTCAGTAAACATCAAGGAGGACCGATCACCTTTGGAAACAAGAGCAGAGGTGAAATTTGTGGGATCGGTACTGTAAGTTTGTCTAGTACTACTCAAGTAGAAGATGTCAGTTATGTTAAGGGTCTGAGTTATAATTTGTTAAGTGTTGCTCAGTTATCACAAAAAGGCAAAAATTGAATTATTTTCACTGATACTGACTGTTTGGTTGAGCGCATTGAGACAGGAAAGGTTCTTCTGAAGGGAATAAGAAATAACAATGTCTATATTGTTGATCACTCATTTGAGCCAGAAGGGGAGTTGTGCCTTGTGTCGCACTCAGATGATTCTGATTTATGGCACAGAAGACTAGGACATGCCAGTCTACGTCTTCTCTCCAAACTCCAAAAGAAGAATCTAGTAGAAGGATTACCCAGCGTGAAGGAATCTGAGAACGGAGTATGTAGTTCTTGTGCCAAAGGTAAAATGGTGAGAAGCTCCTTCAAATCAAAGGACTGGGTGAGTTCCAAGAAGCCTCTAGACTTGATTCATATGGATCTGTGCGGACCGATGCGTGTCCAGAGTAGAGGAGGTAATCGGTATGTACTAGTCATTGTTGATGACTACTCAAGGTACACCTGGACTATCTTTCTTAGAACTAAAGATGAAACTTTTGATGAGTTCGAAAATTGGAAAACTAGTGTTGAACGATTACTTGACTTATCTATTATCTCACTACGTACTGACCATGGAACAGAGTTCCAGAACTCTCAATTTCTTGACTTGTGCAGACTGGAAGGTATAAGTCATAACTTCTCCGCTCCTAGGACCCCCCAACAGAACGGAGTGGTTGAAAGGAAAAATCGAACTCTAGAGGACATGACTAGGACCATGATGATAGCCAGTAATCTTCCTAGAAACTTCTGGGCCGAAGCACTACATGCCGCATGCTATATCATCAAGAGCTATCTGAGACCAGGGATTGACAAGACTCCATATGAGCTTCTGAGGGGTAGAAAACCAAATCTGTCTCACCTGCGTGTCTTTGGTTGCAAGTGCTATGTGCACAATAATGGTAAGGACAGTCTCGGTAAGTTTGATCCAGAAGTGACGAAGGAACTTTGTTGGATACTCATCTTCAAGCAAAGCCTACAAAGTCTATAATCATCGTTGAAGAGAGTAGAAGAGTCAATACATGTCAGGTTCGATGAGTCAGTAATGGGAGGAAAGTCTGTGAGAACCTTGGAGCTGACGAAAGATGACGATGATGACTTCGAACTGACCAGAGATGAGTGGACCCCAGAGGAGGACCCTGTGGATGAACCAGTTCCTGCTCCTCAAGGAATAAGTGGAGGAGAAGGATCCAATAATGATGCAGAAGATGAAGAATCTGACAAAGAAGAAGAGACTGTTGTGGAACCTGATGCTGATGATGAAGTAAATGAGAATAATCAGTTACCAGGCTCCGGAAGTGCTCCACCAGAAGAGAGACAAAGAATGCAGATGCAACAACAACAAGGATTCCCAGAAAAGTGGACGACAGAGTCATCCTCCATCAAATTCAGAGACTATCATACTGAACTTCCTAACCTTTCGTCTCAGAACACTAGTGGGAATGGTCAAGTTGCATTATTGAGTTATTGTGCTAACACTGCCTTTGTTTCTCTTGCAGAACCAAAAACGGTGACTGAAGCACTGAAGGATCCAGACTGGGTAGTAGCCATGCAAGAAGAGCTCCACCAGTTCGAGCGCAACAAAGTCTGGGAACTAGTCCCTCGTCCATCTGACCGGACCATCATTGGTACCAAGTGGGTATTCAAGAACAAGCTTGATGATCAAGGGAACATTGTACGAAACAAAGCAAGATTGGTGGTCAAAGGGTATAATCAGCAGGAAGGCATAGATTATGATGAGACATTCGCACCAGTGGCAAGACTGGAGGCAATCAGACTGCTGATTGCGTATGCTGCCTACCATGGATTCAAGTTGTACCAAATGGACGTTAAGACGGCCTTTCTGAATGGAATTCTGAAAGAAGAGGTGTATGTGTCTCAGACACCTGGCTTTGAAGATCACCAGTTCCCAATCATGTCTACCGATTGGAGAAAGCACTGTATGGTCTGAAACAGGCCCCTCGCGCCTGGTATGAGCGAGTGTCCCAGTTTCTACTTGATCATGGATACACAGAGGACAGGTGACAAGACTCTGTTCTTGCTGAAAAAGGGAAGTGATATATAGTAGTTCAAGTATATGTAGACGATATTATTTTTGGATCCACTAACACTTCTCTTGTCAAGGAATTTTCAGAGCTCATGAAATTTGAAATGAGTATGGAAGGTGAACTCACTTTCTTTCTTGGTTTACAAGTGTCACAGGAAAAGGAAGGAACCAAGATTACCAACAGAAGTACCTGAGGGAGATGATAAAGAAGTTTGGTATGAGCGATGCCAAACACTTCAGTACACCGATATCCCCAAATGACTCGCTTGGGAAGGACGAGTCAGCTCCACCAGTTGATCAGAAACTTTACGGGGAATGATAGGCTCACTTCTTTACTTAACTGCTAGCCGACCAGATATAATGTATAGTGTTTGTCTCTGTGCCAGGTTTCAGGCTGACCCCAGAGAAACACACTTGAAGGCAGTTAAAGAATACTCAGGTATCTTAAGGGAACTGACAACCTGGTGTTGTGGTATCCTATAGGAGAATCGCTAGAACTTGTGGGATACACCGACGCAGACTTCGCTGGAAGCAGAGTGGACCGAAAGTCGACCTCTGGAACAGCTCAGTTTCTTGGATCATGTCTAGTCTCCTGGTCCTCCAAGAAACAAAATTCAGTGGCACTTTCCACTGCAGAGGCAGAATATATGGCAGCTGCTGCATGCTGCTCTCAGCTGTTATGGCTTCGACAACAGCTAAGTGACTATGGTCTTAAATTGCTTTCAGTTCCTATTTTCTGTGATAACACAAGTGCTATTGAAATCTCTAAAAATCATGTGCAGCACACTAGAACAAAGCATATAGAGACACGTTAAAAGACTGGGTTGAAAAGGGAATAGTCACAATGAACTACTGTAGGACAGATGATCAAGTCGCTGACATTTTCACGAAGGCCTTGCATAGGGAACTCTTCGAAAGGCTCCGAATGGAGCTGGGTATGATCTCTCTATCCTAATCAGTATATAACTTCTACTACTAACCTCTGTCTGATCTGAATATTCATGCTCTGGTGTGTTAGTAGATAGAAGTGACTAGTGATCATCGACTAGAGGTCACATATCTTGTGTACTAGTAGCTTCAGTACAGCTTAAGACTCCCGTCACATATGGTAAAACTGTGATATACTTCAGTATGTTCTTTGTGACCTAACAACACTTCCTATTTGTTCCCACATTATAAGCCCAAAGGAAGTAGTTGAAACCATCCCTAGCCTATTCCAGAACTAGCTGTCTCCAGTCCCTATCTGTTTTGACTAGTAGTTCGGAAACGCTAGTGATAGATAATACACACATATTCAAGAATGACCATATGCTTGAGTGTATTTTTGTGATTCTTTAACAAACTTGTTTTCAGAGTAATGTTTTCTGTCACTAGGACAAGTACCGCATTACTTCCTTCGCAATATACCTTAAGACTGGTTAATCAGAGAGACTAGTGGTAAGACTTGGTTGTCAGACAGCATTCATTAGCCACCGATTGGATTGACCAATGAGAACAGATTTTGTTACACCCGAAGAAAACGATTGGACTTATCAGGTTAGGTGAGGTGACAATTTTGGATAATTTTGAAATTCAAATTCTCGAGAGAGAATATTTAGGAGGATATTTGGGAGATTAATAAACAGATATTTGGGATCAACCCTCCTCACAATTGTCGCCGATTCGAAACCCTAATTGCAGAAACCCTAATCCGAATCCGAATCCCAATTCTCCCCAATGGACTTCTCCAAGTTTAACCTTGCCGCACTGCTCACTCCGGAGGAATTGAGAGCAATGGCCAGTGCGATGGAGAAGATGGAACAGGCGAAGGCCGCGGCTGAGGTCATCAAGGCATCGACTTCCACAACTGACGCTCCTCAGGTTGTCACTCCGCCACCTGAGGTGATTGTTCCGACTGAAGAACAAATTAACGCAACAATTGACAATGTGGTGAGGTCTATTCTAAGTGAGGACAATCAGCCTCAAACGGAGAAGTCAGCGAAAGAGGTAGACAACGCAACCTTGGAGACTGAGGCAATTTCGGTGATGGTGAGTCAAGGTGTAGTTTCAACTGACTTTCTCGCGATGGTAGAATCCACCGATAAGTCACCACCTAAGAGGATAGAAGAGATTGGGGCTCTGAGCGGTGAGAAGGTGACTGATGTAAAGGAAGAGGGGAACACTGAAGAGTTACCAGCCACCACTGAGGATCTGGGGCAAAAGACCATATCAGTAGATGGAGATGCCCAGTCGTCAGAGGTGAAAGACGAAAATGCAGGGAAACAAACCTCACAAACCAGTCAGGAGGAGAGTCTGAGTGTGGGTATCTCTCTGGGCAGAAGGATTGGCACCAGAAACAAAGGAAAAGGAGTTGCTTCTGGCATACTGCCAAGCAACAAGAGAAAGGCAAAGTCAACAGTCTCTGGTGAGCGTCAGGTGAAGGCAAAGAGAGATGCAGCCTAGGACTTCCCAAAGTCCTCAGACCGGCTATGCCAAGGTATTGTTCGTGACATGGCTCTTGACCCTGATTACTTAACTGATAATGATCTTGGTATAGTTGTGGAACTGTTTACTCATCAAGGGTGGGATGAGTTGTTTATGGGACCGGTAATGGTTGATGTCGGATTGGTAAAAGAATTTTATAAGTCGCTTGAGCTTGTGTCTGGCAGTAAGTTGATTACTGTATGTTTTAAGATTGGTAAGGAGAAGTTCAAGTTCACTGAGAGGGACCTTGCTACCATTCTGGAAATTCCGTGTTAGGGTTATGATGAGTTGAATGCAGGTATTCCCATTGATGTTGCTGAGGCAGAGATACATGAGGTTGTGTTGGGGAAAGGAGAGAATATGCCAGTAGTTTCTCGAGGGCTTCTGGAATACTTAGCACTGTGTCTGCTGCCGAGGGGAGGTAAACATACAGTTCCCACCACATATGAGGAGGTTTTATTATGGAAAATTCTGACAAAGGCACCGTGACGTGCATGTATATTAAGATGGTAGATATTCCAACACGCAACTCAAAAGAATTTATAAAACTAGGGGTGACCTAGTGTCGAACCCAAGGGAACAGTGGAGTCAAGTTATATTTCAAACTTGATTACTAGCTTTCAATTCTTTAAACTCGATTACTAGCTTTCAATTTAGTTCTTAAGTGTTTTGTTTATTTTAAAGGGCAATATTATTTATTCTAAATGCAATACTTAAAAGAAAAGGTTTTGTTATCAAATATTAAAAACTATGACAAGGATGAGAATCCTCCACTAATACTTACGGTTTCACTCGAACAAGATATAAATCCTCACTCTCGAATGTTGGATTTATATTATAGTTATGAATTTCCTTCTTGATGACAATTTAATCTAGAACGTATAGTTATATGATAATATAAATCCTCACTCTCGAATGTTGGATTTATATTATAGAATTTAGACTTAGTAGCATTAGCATACGAATCGTCACTCTCGAATGTTGGATTCGTACGTAAACATCTACTCGACTAGCTTCATTCCTCTTGGTGTTTTCACTAATCTGTCCAAATACGCTTATTAATACATTCATGCACCAAATATACTCGCTGCTCTCGCTTTGCTAATATACTCGATCTAATGGTTGTATTGATTCCAAAATAGTCTAAGTTCACCTCTCGGTCCTTCCCTAGAAAATACTACTCGACCTACTCTTCTTGACGTTTTGTCAGGACACCTAGACGTAGTGCTCGGGTATGATTCAACACACATAATAGTCATACAAAAATTGATTCATGTAAATTAAATAATCATGTTCTAGTTATTCATAAGCATTAGGGATTCATCAAATCCCCATCATAAGGAAACTACTCACTCATCTCGAGTGATAATGCAAACATGTTCAAACGATTGTAAATAAAACAAGAGTAAGGTTTAGAAATTCTCAGTGATTGATGATCCACGGTCGAGCTCCAAGCCGCTATCTCCTCGTTATCTCGAGTACAAAATTAAGTTGACAATCTTCTATAATTCAATCGGTCTCCGAGCTCTCTCGGCTCTCTTCTTCTTCTTCACTTGGTTTACTCGACTTCAATCAATCACTTTACTAGGGTTTTCGGCCCCCTAGGAAGCAACCTTCCTCGAGTCTCTTGTGATGTTTATATAGTGAAGTGTAATCACAAGGGTCGAGTGAATGAAAGGTCTTGCCTTAACTTCTAATCATAAATGGCCGAGTAAATGGAATTAAAGGTCTTCTTATCCACTTGTATTAAATCACTCGAGTGGAATGAAAGGTCTAGCTTATCCACTCATTAAATGGTCGAGTGAATGAAGAGAATTCATACGAAGGGTCTTGGTCACGTGATAACTTGCTCGAGCAGTGTATTTACTCGGTCGAGTAACATGGGTCTTTGGCTTGCTTTAGCTCGAGTCAGGTACTTTAGTGCACTCGGTCTAGAATTGCAGAAATGCTCCAAATTATGTCTGATTTAGGCCGAATTCACGTGCTTTTCCTCATATTTCCATTTGTGCTCCTTCGTAAGGCTGGAATCGTGCTTTTGACCTGAAACATCAATCAAAGTATCAAAAGTAATATATTTCACGTTATAATCATAGGAAATAAGCATGAAAGTAGGGGCTTAAAATAGACATTTCTAACACTGATCAAAATACCCCACACTTAATCCTTGTTCGTCCCGAACAAGTATTAAGCTTATTTCTTACTCCTGAGATTTCTAAAGTTATTCTAATCCTAGTTCACTGTCGTAAAAAATCACGAATGCATTTAGCATATGTATTAAGCCTTTAAACCTCTAGGCTGCCCTAGCGGACGAGTTTTAGTCTCGTGAGAGTTTTCAGATAACGAAATACTCACAAATCCCTCTAATGCACATCATCCATTCATCGTATTCATTTACATAGCTAGTCAATTCAGCAAACATTCTTTTGTATTATTCTTTAATCAAAAACACTTCAAAGTATAGCTGATCATTCATGGCATGAGAAATCATTGAAAATCACTTCAAATCACGATAGTCATAAATTTCAACGTAACTCGAGCAAAACTACATGTATCACATAACGATCGAAAGCTAAAAGTATCACATAAATTTCAGCTAATGTAGTATCAAGTAACGATCGAATCATAGAGATCTATAACAGAAAAATACTTGAAGAGTTAAAAGTAGGTGATTCTTAACAAATGGTTGCAAGCTCAACTACAATAGGATGGTCGAGGATATTCTATGAATGATGCTACCACGACTCAATATAGTTACTTGTATCACATACTATTAAAAACTAATTTCTAGATTCTCGTAATTCATGCATAATCCGACACACATTGTTGCTTCTCATATAGCGTGAATGAGACTTTTGCAACAAAGCAGCATTAAGTATAAAAACTCACTTAATTTAAACAATAAATATATGCTTAAGACATTAATGCACAAATATTAGTCGATATTAAAAAAAGGTCTCAAAATATTTCTTTACAAGATCATGGGCTGAGTCATTGCTATGAAAGAAGCTACACATAATCATTGAAATAAGAATTGAAGAATTGATGAAATAAATGCACCACTATTGAATACCCACTATTGAATACCCACAGAAAATGCACCACTTTGCAATCTAAATATTCAAATCCAACTTTGAGGTTACGAATCCATATCGTCGGTCTTCAATGGTTGTTTCCTCTTGAAGAGGTGATTAGGGTTTCCCCTTGGAGCTGTTTGTTTCTCACTTTTGGACTGAGCTTGGATTTATAATACTTAGCTAGCAACAAATTTTTAACCTTCCATCATAACATTTTGAATTCAAAAGTCGGTTACACTTCTAGCAACGAACAAAGCACTCCACCGAGGAACGGTCGAACACTATGCGGGACTTTCTTAGATTACGCGACTCGTATCTCGTGGTCAGTACCTAGCGACTTTTTAGTCTATTTCTTTAGCTCAGCCCATGATCGGCCTTTACTCTATTTAAGTGTCTTTAATCACATATTTCTTCTAATCCCTTTAATTCACCTGAAATACAAGACTACATGATGCAGCGCGGGAGAAAAAAAAAGTACGATAGGTGTCAACAACTCGTTCATTTCGTAGAATTCCTAGAAGTTGACGGGATAGATAAATCAATAATTCGTTGATTCCGCAGAATACCGAAAAATTGATAAGCAAGATTCGTTGATTTCAACAGAAATACTGAAAACTTGTCATAAAAGGGAAAACCCTAATTTTGTTTATTCAATATCAAAAAACCGTGTTACAAAAGACTGAAAATTAGTTTATATAGAAAACAAAAAGAAACCCTAATTAGTAACTAAATTATATGGCCCAAAGCCCACTTAATTGGGCCTCATCATTCTCTCCAGGGCAGAGAAGATTCGTCCTCGAATCCAAAATTGATAATACATGAATACTAATCACCAACTTCAAATCTCATTCCACAACGCATCCGATCGGCATTCGCCACATACTGTGCTAAGAGAAGCGGAATCTGAAGTTTACTCAACATAAATCTCAATGCACATCTGAAAAAAGTAACATGGACACCTCATCGATGAAAAAGGAGCAAACACTCTTGTTAGTAGTGCAAACAGACTGAAATAATTTGTTGTGTAAACAATTGTCTTCATAGGTCAAAATAGTATGTCGTAATAGTAAAACAGTACTAATATGTTCAGTCACATACTCTTCAACATCTCCCTCAACATCACCGATATGATCATGAATACCAAAGCGTATCAACCTCATCATCATTGTAAGTATCGTAAATAGGAATACCTGAACTTAGAGCAATGTCAACTTCGTCATCACCATAATCATCATATATGGGTTCTTCGAAACAGGAAGCAATATCGCTCTCAACTTCACTATAATCCACATCATCACCATACTCATCATATATGGGTTCTCCGAAACTGAAAACAAGATCACTATCCTCATCGTAATAGTCATTATCATGTCTCCTAAAGAGTTCATCCAATCGGCACGCCTAGTCGTCTCCAAACGATAGGTAAGGTACTCGACCTGCCTGCGCAGATCTGCGTTCTCACGTCGCAAAGCATCATCAAGGAACATCTCATCACCACCTACAAACCTTCTAGGTTTACCTCTACCATGAGGAGTCATCACGCAGGACCGGCTGGAAACTGATGCCAATCTGATGCAGCGCGGGTGGCAAACAAGTACGATAGGTGTCAACAACTCGTTGATTCCGCTGAATTCCGAGAAGTTGACGGGATAAATAAATCAATAATTCGTTGATTCCGCAGAGTACCGAAAAATTGATAAGCAAGATTCGTTGATTTCAACAGAAATACCGAAAACTTGACATAAAAGGGAAAACCCTAATTTTGTTTATTCAATATCAAAAAACCGTCTTACAAAAGACTGAAAATTAGTTTATATAGAAACAAAAAGAAACCCTAATTAGTAACTAAATTATATGGCCCAAAGCCCACTTAATTGAGCCTCATCACTACATAAATAAATGAAAGTGGCGATACAAATGCATTAAAAGATACGGATTAAGTATGACAATTAAGTGTATAAATACATTCAATTAGTCAGTGATCAAACACAAGGTCGATGAACCATGATCATGACGTCATCCACCTTCATCGTGATTGAAACGACCCCACACAAGAGTGAGTTTCACATACTTGATGAAATGAATTACGTTCATAAAGTAGAACTTCTATAAGGCCACTTAACTCTCCAAACACGGCACGTCGTCGTTTAATGTTATTTGTATAAAAGTACATTGTTTAATGATATTGAATCATCTTTTTCTTCAAATCGGTTTAAATAATTGTTAACAATTATGATGAAAATCGAGTGATGAATATATAGAATAAAAATCTGACTCTATGTTGATATTTTCTATGGCCTGTAACTACAAATGATAGGTAGGTAGCGCTCTTGAACCTTCACTTGAAAACAAGCGAATCCAGCCGGTTTATAAAGGGGGGTCGAATATTAAATAACAAAGAACAATAAATTGTTGGAATTTTACATAAATGAATCACTTTTTCTAGAGTTGCGATGATGGAGGTAAATCTCGCTTGCGAGTCTTCATATTCTGAAAGTTGTGCATAATAACTTCATTATCTTTGCTTTTAAACACATCTCTCTCAATATAGCATACCAAATAGTTGTTGAGAAATTCGTCTCCAATCTTGTTTCGCAACTCTGTCTTGACAATCTTCATTGCAGAGAAAGCGCTTTCCACAGTGGCAGTTGTAACTGGTAACACTAAAATTAATTCAATAACACGATATACCAAGGGAAATGTTGCGTGATATCCCATTTTCACCATCTCTTTAACAATCTCTCCAATTTCTTGTCTGAAAGAAAAATAATCATTTACTCTCATCTCATAAATCCATCCTTTCAGTTATTCTTCTAACTCCATCAATGCACACCTAGAAAATTCTTGTGGGTACAATTCCGCAAGCCGAATTATCTTTCGTAAATCAAAATCTGTAAATGAATTCTAGGGTCAAGACAACCAATATAAGAGAGCAACTCCGTGCTCGATTCACTAAATCGATTCTCCATTTCCTGACTAATTCGATCTAGTACCTAAAAACAAAGTATTATAAGAAAAATATTAAAAATGTTGAATGTCATACAAAAAATATCGATTACCTGATAGAATATATCAATTCGAAAATTGAAGTCATTTGTAGTAGCACAATTCAAGCGAAAGCGACTTCGAATTTCATCTCTCATATTAATGACTTGAATATTATTATTGTCACAAAATGTATTCACGTCCTCTAAAAGTACATTCCATCCATCATTCCTCAATGTAAGCAATCTTGTTTTGGTGCTATGAATCAAATTAACGGCCTCCATAATATTGTGGTCTTTCTTTTACAAAATTTTTGACAAAGTATTTGTCAATCCCAATATTAATTTCATCAAGTGAGCAATGAAAACAAATTGATAACTCTCCATCTTTTCAACCAAACTACAAGCAACTCCACGAGTTTTCAAGTCGGATCCATCTCAAAATACATTATCAAGAACTTCAATAGTTGAAGGCCACAACGTTAGAAGACGAATAATGGTCATGTAATGTGAACCCCAACGTGTAGGTCCCGGATGGGCTAAAGATTTTTCTTGATTCAACCCTTTTCCGGTAGAAATTTCACCATTCGCTAACTTCTCCAACAACTGATCATTTTGTGTTTGTCGACATTCATCTTTTCTCTTGCACGAAGCTCCAACCATATTTGTAATCATGGATAAATATTCAAAAAATCACACAAGAATTGATTACTTTGTGCAACACCCACAGCAACCAATTGGAGTTGGTGAGCAAAACAATGAATGTACCTTGCACTTGGATTTTCTTTCAATATAAGAGATTTCAATCCATTTAACTCACCTCGCATATTAGAAGCTCCATCATATCCCTGACCCCTTAGCTTAGAAGGAGACAATCCATGTTTAACAATGATTTCATCAATTCCCCGTTTCAAAGTTAGTGAAGTGGGATCAAGAACGTGAACAAATCCAATAAAATGCTCCATCAAAACTCCATGGTTGTTTACATACTTAAAACAACAGACATCTGCTCTTTAAGTGAACAATCTCTAGCCTCATCAACTAGTAAAGAAAAAAATTTGTCTCTGATGTCACTGATGATGGCTTTTGTTGTCTCAGAACTAAAAGCTCTTACGAGTCTTTTTGAATCGAAGGACATATAAGTTTATTATTACCCGATTCATTTTCGTTCACCACCTTCCCAACCTCAACATTTCATGCACAATACCTTTATTAGGCGAATCATATTACGTCCCCGAAAAGCTAACCCATGTTGAATGAGCAGTCTCACTACATCAACAACTGTAGTCAGACGAATACGATATGCCGCTTCCAAAGCTTGACTACCAGAAAATATCTTCCGTACTAATTGTTGTTTTTGATTCTTGAAAGCAAAGAATAATGTCTTAGCATTATTATGCGAACTACCCACTTTTCTAACATGTTTTGTGAATTTTTCAGATGCTTTCTTCCAATTTGTAAACGCTGTAGTCATGAATACTTTGTTTTCCATTCCTGTATTTCCTTTGAAAAGATAGCACCAATAGCAAAATGCTCCATCAGTAGACACACTATATTCTAGCCATTCCCATGTTTGAAACCACTCTTCTTGAAAGCACCTCCAAGAACCTCCAAAGTTGGTCATTGAAAATATATGTGAACATGGTTGACAAGGACCTTTATGTACATATGCTCTTCTAATTTCATCTCTAATATTAAATTCGTAGTCATTGATTGGTTTCCTTAGCGCTGGATCACTGACAATATCAACATCCTTATCAAATTCATTCACTTTGTGGTCTCTTTCCCCCTTGCAATATCAGTTTCTTCATCTGCATTTTCTCAATCAATAGCAATACGATCGGCAATATCAGATTCATTATCATCATGTGTAGAAGATTCAACATTTGATTCCCTCGGACGCAGAAGTTGGATAACAAATTTATCCATGGTGTACTTCGGTTGCTCTGCACGATTAATATAATATAAAGAATAAAAGAAAAATAAAAAATCAAAGACAAACACATTCAATCAAACAACTCAATTAAAACCCTAAATGAAAATTGCAAGATATTAAAAAAAGGGATTATTGCCGAAAACCACCCCTTATACGGCGTAATTGCCGAAAACCACCCCTTGTACCTTTTATTGCCGAAAACCACCCTTTGTTCGTTTGTTTTTTTGCTAAATCACACAACGTAACGTTTTCCGTCAAAAGGCGCGTGTTAGGGTTATGAAATTCAATTTTAATTTAATTAATTAAACACAAAAACAGAAAACGCATCACTTTTTCTTCTCCGACCGACGCTCCATCAAGTCTCACCGCTTTGATTCGTCTACCCTCGATTCATCGTCGCCTCAATTCGTCGTTGCTCATGGAGATGTCAGGTATGCTTATTCATGTCGTTGCTCCGTCAAATCTAACCGCGACCTTTCATTGATTGAATAAACCTCGTCGATTGTGTACGAAACCCTAATTTGAGATCCATGATTGATTCTCAATTTTGTGCAGAAGGCAGATTTCATATTCAAGTCTTCTACGGCAGTGTGTTCTTCAAGAACAAAAACGGGCAAGTGAGGTACCAAGAGAATGAATGTCATTCATTTGTCAATGTTGATCCTGATTTAGTTTCTAAGGTTGAATTAGAGGCAATGTTTAGAGAGGATATTCCATTGTCAGGCATTAGGGAGTTGTGGTTCAGAAAACCTCGTATGAGTATTGATAAGGGCATGCGGAAGATTGAGAATGATAGGGATGCATTAGAAGTCTGTAACAATTTAGGCAAAGGTAGGATTGTGGAGATTTATATTATTAGAGAAGACGAGGTTAGCCCAGACCAGTTAAGGGGTGCAGATGGTCCGAGTGGGAAGAGAGACTCTGCAGAACCTCCAAAAGAGGTAGTTGCTTCTGAAAGTTCATCGGATGACAGTAACTTCAGTTTCAATGAGAGTGATGGTGAGGATGATGCTTTGTTCGAGGAGTTTGTTGATTTTAGTTCTGATATGGAGGTAAATGAAACTGATCTTGGAGAGGAAAACATGGTTCAGGATGACCCTGAAGAGGAGAACATGGTAGAAGAGGAAATTATGAATGAGGATGAGCTTGAAGAGGAGAACATGGTAGAAGAGGAACCGCGTACAGAAGAGGTACCGCGTATAGAAGAGGTACCTCGCACAGAAGAATGTGAAATGGATGAGGAATGCTTGGACAATTCTGATGAGATGGTGAGTGATAGTGATTTAGAACACTTTGCAAAGTACCCGCATTTTAATCCTCGCCTAGACTTTAAGAAGAAAATAGTCTTTAAGGTCGGTATGATATTTTCTTCCAACGACGTTTTCAGAAAGGCTTTAAGGCAGTACGCAATTGAGGAAGGTTTTGATTACTATTACCTCCATAATGACAGGGTTAGGGTTTACGCCTACTGTCGGTTGAAATGTGATTGTAGGATGGAGCATGCTAGGAAAGTATGTACATGTAATACAGTTACATGTGGGTTCGAAGTATGTGCAAAGAAGGCTAAGACGAATGGTGCTTTTCAGGTAAAGACTTTTGAGCCGAAGCATACCTGTGGTTGGCAGCAAAGGAACACAAAGCTTACTTCAGTGTGGCTTGCAGAGAGGTATTTAGAGAACTATCGTGATGATCCTAGCTGGAAGTTAAAGGCATTCATCAGTGCTGTCAAGAGGGACCATGGATTTGATATAACCTACACTCAGGCATGGAAAGCTAGATAAGTGTCAACTTATCCGTTCCAGTTAATTGCACCCCGATAATTATGCTAGATTCATAATTATGTTACTATGTTTTTTATGTCATCTGGTTACTAAGTTATTTATGTTTCGGCAATCCATGTTATTATGTCAACTGATATACCTTCTTTTTCAGGAAGTTGCCACTTCAAGTTGCAACCTCGCCAATGATGGAACTCCCAGACGTTCTACACGCCTCAGTCAAACACCTAGTGTGCGACGATCTCCACGCATAAGACATTCACCTGCTACAAGGAATTGACTGCAGAACTTGCTAGTACTTTGCAATGTTGAAACTTGTCATGCAAACTAAACTCTTGTAATGTTGAAACTTGTTTAATTTAGTACTTCGCAATTCCTTGTGCTAAATGTTACTTCAAACAGGAAATTATTGCACTTAAACGTTAACTTTTTACAATATGAATGTCATGATCATGTCCGGATGATGAAAAAAATCATGTCTGATTGATGAAAAATGGAATTACAATGTTCATGTCATGAACAAGTTCAACAGGAATTGCATATTTCTAACTAGCTTGAAACCACTTACAACAATCACCATTTGATGCCTAACATAACTTTCCTAAAACCCAACCAAGTAAAATACACAGAAAAACCTTCACAACGTATCTATTAAAAGTTTCTTTACTCTTTAACTGTCGATTCATACCTTCACAACCAAGTAAATCAACAACATAGAGCCGAGTAATCCAAGTGACTAGATTCAGAATAAACCCTAATTGAAATGGATGAATACATGATTCAATTGAAAACTTACCGTCGACAAAGATGTCAACTCTTCGAAGCTCTGAATCGCGCTGGGAGACAGCGGTCGAAGCTTAACGCTCTGAATCGCTCTGAATCGACGTAAGTTTGGTAGGTCCAGATTGTTTAAGGAAATTATTATTTTATTATTTGTCGCGTGATAACACGCGTTTAACGCCCCATTTGACGGAAAACGTTAGTTGTGTGATTTAGCAAAAAACATGCGAACAAAGGGTGGTTTTCGGCAATTAAATGTATAAGGGGTGGTTTTCGGCAATTACGCCGTATAAGGGGTGGTTTTCGGCAATAATCCCTTAAAAAAATAAAGCACTCAACATACAGAGTCTCGACGACGAAGCCTAATCAAATACGGTAGTTGACAATTCGATTTTTCCTCTCGCTCGAATTCACTGAGACGGTCGAACGGTCCGACGATTTTGTGTCACCGTATGTCGAATGTCGTTCATGTCTTGGTTTAATTAGGAAATCTGATTTTTTTTATTTTTTTACCTAAATATTTGTATTATAATTAAAATATTAAAATATTAAAATATTGGGAGGGTCGGTGGACCCCCTTCCCTCTGCCACTGCTTGAAAAATACATGCTTTGTTCAATGATTCTTTAGCAAACGTGTCTTTGAACATTTTGTCAAACATTTCTCCTTATGGGGCTCTTTTCACGGTAATTCCGTATAACCCGCTCCTTGTTCCTGTTGCCATAAAAATCATTATGGGGCTCTGTACGAGACATAAGGGATTGATAAGCTTCAACTCCATCCTAATGGTGAACATCTGTACCATAATAACTTACTCTTTGACTTTATAAGTCGTTGAGTTGCTCATAATGATTTTCTCTTTTATCTTTGAATGCACTACGATTAAGAATGCACTATCATTTAGGAATATGTGGCGGATAGCTCAAGAATCATACTTGACGTGTAGTATATAGTGGAGATTTTAAGTCCTAACACGGCAAACAAAATTTATATATCTAGGAGACCTAGAGTCGAATCCCTAGAGATGAGTAAGAATTGATTAACTAGTCTTTACTACTTAAGAGTTGCCTAACATAAAAGTTTGGGGGAATTGGTAAGAGATTTTGGTTTTTTTGAAGGATTAAAATGCAAACTAAAGGTGATTAAGGATCTATGGTCCCTAGGCTATAGCATATAAGATGATGACAATTAATCATGCAACATTTAATGAATAGAACTTGATTAGACTAGTTTATTTATGAACATTAATCCTAAGTTCAACTTTCATTCCATCCTTAGGACTAAGAGGTTCATCTATATGGAGGCCTCAATCTTTTAATATGTTGGCACTCCCTTAGGTAATGGACTCTTCCTCAATCTTTCAATCTATTGGAAGAGTTACCGTAACCTAGGTCAAGTAAACTAGTCATCTAAATCAATCCTACACTTTCATGTCAAGATCAAAGTAGATTATTCATGCAAGCCTATCTAATCAACTTTATATCAACTTTCATTGCATATATCATTGATTAGGTTCAATTAATTACACTTAAGCATTTTAACAAACACTTAATGTGCAACATATTATAGATGTAGTCAATGCACAAAATTCACATCAAAATTCATTGCATAACAAATTAATCATCATCCAAATACATGCATATAACCTAGGGATCCATAGGATCCCTAACCAATCACTACTCACTACTCATACTAAAAATGAAAGCAACAACAATAGAAATGTATGGAAACATGAAATTAATTGCAAACTAGAGTAGATCGGAAGGTATTGATGCTTGATCTTCACACCTAAGTCTTCAATTTCACACCAAAGCTCTTGATCTTGAAAAATCGAAATTCTAGGATTTATCATCGAAGTCCGAAGTCAAGGCCCCCGAGTTTGAAATGGTCAAAAAGTTTATATACTCGGTGGTCCTCTCCCTAGCAAATAAGTCCTCGGCCGAGCAAGAAATTTGGGGAAAATTCTGCTCGGCCGACTTGTTTTTCCTCTGCCCGAGCAGATTTGAACATGGCGCAGTTTTGGTCCTCGGCTGAGTTCAGCTTCCTTGTCCGAGCAGCCTATTTGCTCGGTTGAGCAGGATTTTACCTTGGCCGAGCAGAAGCTACTGACTTTTGATGTATCAATTTTATCACACTGCTCGGGAGAGCAAAGAGCTGTCTCAGAGCCTGCTCGGCCAGGAAGGGTGGCCTGGTCTCAACCATTATGTACCTGGCCGAGTAGAAATCTTCTCGGTCGAGCAGAAATCTTCTCGGTCGAGCAGAAATCTCTTTGTTCGAACAGAAATCTCCTTGCACATCCTTGCTTGGCCTAGGCCCTCCTTGCTTGACCGAGGATCTCCTTGCTCAACTCGGACAAGTAATCTCCTATGGCTTCTTTTGTGCACTTTTGTCTTGAATTTGCTCTCTTTTGCACTTGATAGATCTATGGTTATACTTCCTGAATAAATCCTAAAATAAGCATGAGAAGTATCAATTCTTTCATAAATTAATCGAAAACAAACAAGAATCAAAGTAGGATGCGTTCAAATGTTAGTATATTTGCACGCTATCAATACTCACCACAAAAATCATAGTGAACAAGTAATCCTAAGATAGTCTGTAGTTATGACCGCTATTGGTGCTTGATTTTAAAGGACTTACCATTCATAGTCACATTCAAAATGAACATAATATTAATCTAATTTTTTAATTTTATCACAAGGAACGTGTTTCTTAATCAACACATTGAACATGCCAAAAACTAAATATTACTTTGATATTGCTATTTAATCATTCAATATATTTAATACTACTTTTAATTATAAATACTTATGCTTCTAAAAATAAAATGAACTGCTAAAAATGAAGATTACAAAACATAATATTACTTTGATTTTGCTATTTAACTTGCTGCTTTCTGCTTGGTTAATTGAGTGCGCCATCAACATTGAGATTATTAATCACATAGCTGGTTGTGAGACTCCTGTTGAACTCACGTGTTTTAACAGCAATTATAGATTGGCTTTTAGAGTATCCATTGCTTTCTATGACTCTCACAAATATATATGTAACAAGCTTTGTTTCAGACAGACAAGATGTATATGTCTTGTGAAATGTGGTGCCAATATTTACGATAATTTTTATGCATATAATGCTGACACAGATAAAATGTTATGTGGCAATAATTGCAGATGGATACTAAACAACATGGGTCCTCAATTGGTCGAAATGTCCTCGCCTATACACAACCCAACTATTTTAGAAATGTATCATTGGAAAATATGGCCATGATGTTTTTAGTGGATTCAGATCCAGTGCTGCAATAACAATGTAGTAATATTAAGTACTGAATGAAATAGGGAGTAAAGGAAATTGAACAGAAATAAAATCAGATTTGTTTAATCTTGCTCGGCAATTTCCTTAAAGCTGTATTGCCTTCCTTGCGTGCAAGGTGTGCTTAGGCAGTAGGCTTCCGAATAAGACAACAGGAACTTCAGATCTAATTGTTCCGAACAGATGAAGCGAACTGGACTACACCTTTAACTATCACCAGTACAGCTACTACTAGGACTATAGAGTGAGGAGGATTGCTGTGTATATCTAATGAATAAAAAAGGAGGAAGCTAGTCTCCTTTTATAGTAATCGGAAGTCAAACCGCCAGGAGAGAAACACTCCTCCACTACCCCAAGTTGTTAGTATTATCTTCTCAACTTCCCAAGGAAGTGGAGATGTGAAGAGACTTCACTGTAACAACCAAGTAGATAACAAAGACCAAGTCTGAGTTTGCTTCTCCAAACACAAAACTGCGTAGTTTTGTTACTTAGGTTAGTTGCATTACTAATGTTGATTATCATGTCACACATGCACATAGTAACTCAAATATGTCATATTGTCTATGCAACTTTGCGAATCAATATTTCACCAGATACTCGATCAAATTTGACGTTCGAAAATTCAATCTCATTATACACCTTGCAAGGATTTTTATCGAGACTTGAACTATTCGATTTAATGTACAAAAGACATCAAATTGGCTAAGTCAAACCCATTTTCTTCAGACACTTCAAAATTTAAATAATTTCCAACAATCCCCCACATGAAGAAAATCAAAAAGTATAACTAATCTAGACTCTACACTGGTGGTGATAGTTTTTTGCAACCAACATCTGCATAGAATAGGTGTGGCAAAACATTTGAACCTTCCCTTGAAATATATGCATTCTTTACTGACTATTCAATAGATGCGATGTCCTTGAACTGTTCATCATATTGAGTAAACGAAGTACAAATCTTCCACAAATATTGTCCTCGCATACGTCCATATCTTATGGGTGGGTTCATTTCGGCTCTGAAACCCCAACCTGAATATATGAGAGTTGCTAAAGAATTAAGTCCTCATGATTCTCCTTTGAAGCGGCCACACTTCTCTCTCACATAGGTGATTCTTGTTCTGGTAATCCCGTATTACCCTTCTGAAATATCTAATTCATACTCCACATGAGGAATGGGTATGAAAGCATCTAGCTTAGCCTCACATGGGAATCACTGATCATTAAGGAATGGGTCTGGGGTTTACCCCCACAGTGACCTCACTTCGTCTCAGCAAAGAGGTTGTCCCATTGAACCATAGGTGATTCTTGTTCTGGTAATCCCACATCACCCTTCTTGGAATATATAATTTATTACTCCATAGTAGTATCAATAGGTAATTTGATGAAAGGATGACTTTCCTCACATTTCCTCAAATTAAGGGTATTTCATTCCGTTTTATAACTCTTAACAACATAACCTCTATCCACGTACATGTTATTCTTAATGAGAATAATTTTTTTGATACCGAACACCATTTTGAAGTCATTATTAACCAATAGTGTCCCATAAATTAGATTCTTCTTGTGTCTGCCATGTAAATGATTGACAAGTTCAACCCCTTTAAATGGTGAACTTCAATACCACAATGCCTTACTCTACGACTTTATAAGTCGTTGAGTTGCCCATATTGATTTTCTCTTCATTCTTTGATTGCCCTAAGATTGAAAATGCGCTGTCATTTAAGAATAAGTGGTATGTAAGTCTAGTATTCAAGAATTATGCTTTTTGGTTGTGTCCATCAAATTCACCACGAATATCTTTACGAACAAGTCATCATCAATATCAACCATGTTAACTTTTTTCTTTTCCTTGGATAGTTAGTAGTTATGACTCTCTTTGTTAAAAGAGAAGTGTTTCCCTTGAAACACAGATTCATGCTTCCTTTAAAAGGACTTACTACTCTCATAGACACATTCAAAAGGAACGAAATATCACCTATTATAACCTTATCTCCCATAACCTAAATCTTATCAAGAGAGCGGATCAGGTGAAACAGATTCTGAGATGTAGCATAAAACGGGATTTGAGCCACCCGATTTTGAAAAATAAATGATTTATATCTGTAACCGAAATTAAGATAATTAAAATAATTAAACATAAAAAATATTAATAAAAAGGTGAGAGGACAAATTAGTCATAAGATTATCATGTATTTTATGTGGTTTCCTTGATTTGAGGAAACACAACCGATGGAATTATCAAGGAGATTTGAGATTGAATCGCACTCGCTCTGAAGCTCGAAGACGTCTGCCGACCAGAACACTACTCAACCTCATCCTTTTTCAGTTTCGGAACAAACCCCATCGTAAAGACTAACACATATTTTATGGTATTGAAATTGATTAAAATGTTTTGATACTTTCAATAGCTTTGAAGGTTGTAACATCTAGACACATGAGAGGTTTAAAGGGCGCTATGACACAAAAAATATTTGGTGTTATGATTCGTCGGTAGATATGTTTGGTCCATGAACCAAACTTATATAATCCTGAAGCAAACAATTTTTTTAAACATAATGAATATCATATGATGCATAAACCATAATCTCCTAAATTATAAAATGACTATCTTGTTCAGATTACAACAAAATTTATCTTACACACAAATTGATGGGGTATTAATCATGAATTGTACAATATCAAAGGTTGAACAAAACTTACTAATAGTGAGAATTATATAAATAAACATGAATATTGCTATTATTTGGATATAGTATATGACGTCGGACAAGTTTACACATTTTGATCTATAAAACAAAGTGTCGTGCTTCACGATTTGATACAATTTGGTTCACGAACCATATGATATCAAAAATTGAACCAAACATGTTATTTAATGTGATACACAATGATTCACATAACTAATGCTCGTATTGTGTCAAGGTTTATGATTTGAGATGCACGGTATGGTTTATCAGTTATACCTATTTAATAATAATCATCATATATCATGTCATGGTTCAAGAATTGATGTGGTGCGGTTTGTGAACTATAACATATCATCTAAAGAACCAATAATAATCAAAGTGAAATATTTATATTGATTGAAAACTAAACAATATCTCATAAATTGCTATACTTGAAAATCAAAATTAACTAGTATATTAACAATAGAGATCATAAAATATAATCATATTTTTTGTTCAAATCTCCTTCACGATCTTTAGAGGCATGGAAATCATTATTCCCGCAATTAATTACCAAAAATTAAGGAAGATATAATTATAAAATATTGTAAACATATTTCTAGGTATCGACTACAAATATACCCTTATGGCTATTAATATAATATATGTGATGGTTAAATCTGGATTTAGATTTATTCAAATCGAGTGACCAATATTTCGTTTTATTTTATAACTAAACTGAACCGGTTCATTTGATCCATCACCTTTCAGTTTTACCATCGTAAAGGAACGTGTTTATTATTTAACGCATTGAACATGCTATAAAAATGTAATCAGACAAGAAAATTATTTTGAAAAAATATCATTCAATACATTTAATGCTACTTTCAATTATAAATACTTATGCTTGTAAATAATTAAAATGACCTGCTAAAAATGAAGATTACAAAACATAATATCACAATAATTTTGCTATTTAAGTTGCTGCTTTCTACTTGGTTAATTGTGTGCTCCATCAACATTGAGATTGTTAATCGCATCGTCAGTTGCGATACTCCTGTTGAACTCACATGTTATAACAGCAATGATAGATTGGCTTTTAGAGTATCCATTGATTTCAGTGAATCTCAGGAATATAAATGTAAAAGGCTTTGGTTCAGACAGACAAGATGTATATGTCATGTGAAATGTGGTGCCAATATTCACGGTGGTTTTTACTCATATAACTCTGACACTGATAAGAAGTTATGTGGCAATGACTGCAGATGGATACTAACTAACATGGGTCCTCATTTGGTGGACATATCCTCGCATATCCATAACCCAACTATTTTAGAAATGTATCCTTGGAAAATATGGACATGATTTTTTTGGTCATTGTGGATTCGAGAATAAAACGCTTATGCATGTTTTGTAATATTTCCAATAACAATATTATAAATATTTTGTCACATAAGAAACATTGTTCACGTGCATGTTGATTTTTTTCTTCTAATTTTGCTTTAAGGAAATCGAAGTTCTGACCTCCAACTCTGCTATTTAAATTTAGGGCTTTGAATTTAGAACAAAGTAATAAATTTCATTATTACCGATAACACTAAATATGAAATCACTTAGCACTTTCCCATGTGTGTGCACATTTTATAATAAATAAAGCAAGCATATTGACACGCCATTTAATGGTATATAATACATTCAACTTTCATTGCAGATATAAGTAATCACACTTCGAATTTTATCAAACACCTAAGAAGCAACATATCAATAATGTGACCAAGACAATTAATCTCAACAAAACTTTAGGAACATGTAAAATTATTGTGAATTACATCATTAATCTCATTCAATTCACTACTCACTAAAATTATTCAAACTAAAATCAATAAAAGTACATGAAACAAAATACATTAGAGCAAATTAGAGTAGATGATGGCTTCAATTAGTCTTGATCTTGTCTCCTTGATCTTGATCTCTTTCCAAATTACTTAAGTTTTTTTTGAAAAGGGGTATTCGCAGAAAACCACTACTATAATGTTCTGTTTTGCAGTAAACTACTATTTTAACAACTAATTAAAAAATGAGTATATTTTAATAACACCGTTATCAAAAGGCCACAATTTTCATAACTCCATTAGAAATAGTAAAACACGCGCCACACGACGCGTGTGTATATAACTTCAACTCGAACAATTGGAGAAAACCATCATTATAATATCTTGCTTTGCAGAAAACCATCATTTTAACAACTAAGTACGGAATGATTCTATTATAAAATCCCCATTATCAAAAAACCATCATTTGAATATATAGGCAATGCTAGGGAATGAGGCTGATGCTACGATTGTGGCTATCTTTGATTAACAAGGCATTATACCTCTTGCTAAAAAATTACGGTTCATTAATTTATGATCCACACTAGATACGGAACCTAATAGAAGTATATTTGCAGTTGCAGGTGTGGTGAGAAACTGTTATATCTTTAGCATAGAGTTGAATCTTTAAGATCAATATAGTACAATAGTTAGAGTTTAAAACTAGTGATATAATAAAAGGTTTTTGTCAAAAACCACTCCTCCATTAGGTCACTTTGAACGAAACTACCCCTTCAAAAAATATTGACTTAATCATCCACAAATATCAAAACTGTTTAATATGACTTTTCAACAAGTCAACCGTTAATTATGACCGTTGACTTCGGTTGACTTATAATAAAAATTAATAAAAAAGTTTTTTTGCTAAAACCACCCTTCCAATACCACAATTTAAACAAAACCACCACTTCCAATAAATTTTTTGACTTAACCATCCACAAATATGAAAACTATTTAATATGACTTTTTCAATAGGTTTCCATCGTTGACTTATAATAAAAATCATAATTGGTAATTTACAGACTAATTACCAAATTTATTTCATTGGCTTCGGTTGACTTATAAATCAACGAACTAATTATTTTAATTAATTTTTTGTTGTAAAACTTAATTGTTAATTTACGGACTACTCAATAAAATAAATTGAAGATCCTAAAAACAAAATTCGTCAAACTTCTTATACCTAATTGTATTTCATGAAATTCTAGGATCGAGAACGGTCATAAAGGGCTTATGTGAAATACATATGGTAGTAAGGAGGTTGACAAAAAATTTGTTTTTAGAATTTTCAATTAATTTCATTGATTAGTTCTTAAATTACCAATTAGGTTTTAGAGAACAAATTAATTAAAATAATTAGGCCATACATTTGGTAAGTCAACCGAAGTCAGTGAAATTGATTTTGTGGATATGTCAACCAAAGTCAATAAATTAGTGAGTTGTGGGTCATTGATTTTGTTGATATGTCAACCAACTCACAACTACCAATTAGTCATTGATTTTGTGGACTAAGGTAATTAGTCCGTAAATTACCAATTATGATTTTTATTAAAAAATTATAAGTCAACTGAAGTCAACGGTGTAAACCTATTGAAAAAGTATTAAATAGTTTTCATATTTGTGAGTTGTTAAGTCAAAAAATATTTGGAAGGGGTGATTTTGATTAGATTGTAGTATTGGAAGGGTGGTTTTAGCAAAAAAAAACTCAATTTTTTTATTATAAGTCAACTGAAGTCAACGGTCATAATTACCGGTTGACTTGTTGAAAAAGTCATATTAAATAGTTTTAATATTTATGGGTGGTTAAGTCAAAAAAATTTGAAGGAGTGTTTTTGTTTAAATTGACCTACTGGAGGGGTGATTTTCGACAAAAAACCCTATAATAAATTATATTTCAAAGAGTGAAGTTCAAATGCTGGTCAGGGGCTTCTAGTGTCCTTTGAATCAGTCGAGTCAAGCTTCATCCGGGCGAGTGAAGTTGTGCACCTTGGTTATATGATCCTGATGATCCTTGGCTCGGGCTAATCCTTGTTTGCTAGGGCGAGTGAACCTCTTTTTGGTATATCCTTGTGCTTTTGTTCTTAAACTTGTTCTATTTTATATTTCATGACTCCAAGCTTGTAATTGTGAAAATATCCTGAAATAAACACAAGTATCAATTTTCTCAGATAATAATAAAAAACAAACAAAACCATTGGTTCAAGGTGGAACAATTCAGTTAAAGTACTACCACTCAAAACATCAAAGTTGCAGAATATTTAATTAGGCCACTGTGCAGATTGAAACAGTTGCAATGCTTTGTCTTCATATTGGAGAGTTTTTTCAAATAACATAAATTTTCAAGTTTAGCCTTTGGAAAATTCATCAAGAGAACAGATTCTGATGGTTAGAGTAAAGCTTCATGGAATGAAGCTGAAACCTCTTGATAATGGTGTCTTAGCTGTGACAGCACCCGAGTATGTTGTCGGGGAATAGATGCTAATATGTCCAGTAGCGGGGCGAGCACAACCTAACTGTACGCACGATTTGGACTCCATTGCCTTTTTAAAGGATCCGAGAATAACTTTACTGTCCTTCAAATGATAAACCAAACACAACGTCACATATTGTATAATATTATATGCACAATACTGATCCATACCTTAACAATTGGGGATGACGAGCAGGCAACATGAGCGAAAGATGGTTCTAGCCTGTCAAGGTCAGACAATCGATAAAGTGAGTTTCATAAATTTTGACCTAACAACATAAATGTCTGTCAAATAACTTACAGGCGAGCAGATAATTTGATGTTTGAAGCTCTCAGTTTCTCCACACCCTTTTAAGAGTACACAAACAATAAGGCTTCTCAATACACATATAAAACAAGGTGGAAGTTACTAGAACGTCTATTGGTAGGTCGTACTTTGATTACTCTGTCACTTTTGAACCCGTTTTCTCTGACAAGAAAATTAAGCAGCCCCTGATGAAAGAAATAGCCTGTGACTGGACATAACTATCTTCCGCATGGCACAATTGGATACTAAGCAGGTAACATGCTTACCTCTTCATCAGGATCACTCCATTGAAATCGCATTTGATCTGCATCAATAACTACTGATGGCTCCTTAAAGAGTTGTCGAGCACCTTGATATTCCCATTCATCAGGAATTTGGTATCTAAACTTTTACAAGAAACAAAAATATAACACAAGGGAGGTTTTATAGCACATATAAATAAAAAGCCTAAAGCACTAATAATCCTATCAAGTAAAACAGTTAAACTGTTATTTGAAGGACTATATTTTTGTATACTAAAAGGAAAGAAGTACAAAAACAGGACTCAAAAACGAGAGAAGAAATGGAAACCTTTGTTTATTTATTTTCTCTATCACATTCTCTAAGGTTTCATGCTGTCTGATGAGTTTCAAAGCCGTCTGTCCTCCAATACCTGACCCATAACGACTGAAATTAAGCCAATGTGATGATCGGAGAGAATGAAATTAGTTTAATCGATAGCAATATAATTCCTGATAGCATAACAACTACAAGCATGCACGTAAATGTTGGATTTTCTTCTAATAAGACAAACATAACAATATGCCGCAGTATGCAGAGGCTGTAAGATGTTAACCAAGCACATAGTCTACAGAAATATATCTTCTACAAAATACACAGAAATACCTCTAATGCTGTCACAATAATCGCAGCCACTGAGAATGCACATATCAATAAATTGATCCATTGTAAGATTCAGCTCTTCAAGAACCTTAAAATTTAATGAAATAAAATAAGATAAGATAAAAAGACTCATTGAACCTTAATAATACACTACATAAGGATTCGGTGAGGCACCTTCGCAATTTCAAATTCAACAACTGCAGTTTTCCTCGAAATAGGATCCATTAGGTGACGAAGAAATCTAGGAGCTCCAAAAGCTAAAGAGTCCATATCTTCAGAGGCCATTGCATAAACCTACAAGAAGCCGAGTCCCTTGTCGACATCAAAATCATGAAGGCCTCAGTAGAACTTTCTATTTGGAGCACCACATGAAGTTTAAGTACCAATTATTGATTCATACACAAGACTGCAATCTATTTAGAATTCTAACCTTATCTAATTTATTCCTTACAAGACGTGCAGCACACTCAGAGCTTTTACATGCTACTCTGCTGCCTTGAGCCTATAAAGAGTATTAAACTTTAGCTGTGTCAGGAACTCACGCACCATGGAGAAAAAGTAGACATTTCCAACCAAGTTGATAAGCAATTATACTAAGATGACCTGGACTACTGGGACGCCCATAAGTTGTAAGAGCTTCTTGCAATCATCATTGTGTTTTTTAGACACCTTCAAGAGCATAGATCACACAGAACTTAGCAACAATGCTTCGTTTGTCATTCATTTATATTATGTGAAGATTTCAGTAACCGAATTCTCAAAAGAATTCAAAAATATACCCAACCATGTTAAAGAAGCCTAAAGTATACAAAAACACACCTTTACAGTTTGTTTACTGTATTTCTCAATATCTTCCTTATTTCCAGTCTGCAAGAGATATGTCAACCTATTCAGTGTAAGAATGCTGCACATCTTAGTCAAAAGTTCACAGAGGATAATGTATCAACCACTATGGCATCTGCCAAATCCTCAGCTGCATCCTCCCTCTTCAAGTACCTTCATGACCATTTTCAACAGTAGCCGTATACTTATATCTTCTAAGATGTTAGGATTACTATCATTTTAATTGTAGCACCATAAACCCAAAGATTACCTTTTTGCAATCTCTTTTCCCTTTTGGTCAGGGGGCGGGCCATCAAACACATAGCTAACCAGAAAATAAACACCATCAGCAAAGGAAATTAACAAACGTCATAATTGCAGCCAACAAGAAGTGCAACAAGGAAATTATACACAGGCTTTATCCCAGCTTCCATAAGCCTGATTGTTCGCCCGAACATTCCAAACAAATGACTGCAAAGCAACTCGTTAATAAAGAGACAGCATATTAATATCTAGCGGAACATGAGTGAGGACCATTGACAAACTAAACAGTACCTAGTAACTTCACCAGCCTCATTTGTCAGCATTTCGGTCCCATTTCTCCCGACAACAATCTTATCCAACAAAAAAAACAGTACATATAACTTTGTAAAACCAATTTATCACAAGTGGCTCTTTAGTCAACAACAAATAAAAAATGAGATGGAATATAAGAAAATAGTACAAGGAACTGGTAGATGCACAAACTGGCGTCGACTGCAATTTCGCGGCCGGCGTAACTTTCAAACTTATGTGGCTTCAGTGAGTTGGGCGCTTTGTCTGCCAACAGCTTCGCTAAACCCTGAAAAAAAATTGAGAAATGATTAAAATTGAGAACAAAACGAGTAAAGATGGAAGCTTTCGAGGGTTTATTGCTTAAAAAACTCACCTTTATTCCCATGGTAGTGTCGAGGGTCACAAGCTGCCGGAAGAAACAAGTGTAGTGAGATTTTGAAGACAGACGACAGAAACGGCAGGAGTAAGGTGACAACCGAACGACGTAGTTCCATTGTTGATTTGCCGGTAGCTATGTCGTTTTGAATTTTGGTTGATTTTCTCAAATAAATAATTAATTTAATTCACAGTAATTTTTCGAAACAAACATAAGGCTACTTCAACTGTGGCTGCAGCTTTTGCATAAAAAAACTGAAACATCAGTTGTGAGTACATTAGCCGGAAGCACGAACAACGGCACTTCAGTAGCAACCCGGTCAGAGCGGTTTGGAGTAGTAACTATATATCAGCTCTTCTCATTGATCCATCCGTCCGAGAACGCAACAATCCAAGACGCAAAGTTTTATTATACTCTAGTTCTAAGCTGTGTAATTCCAAATTACTTGTTTCCAAGAAAATGACAGACAGCTAAATGCTGCACAAATAATTCATTTTCATATGTAGTCGCCAACTTTTGGAACAAAATGATTTAATAGTCGCCAAATTACTTATCAATGGATTTAAGCATGCATCTAATCCCAAATGATTGTTGCAGTTTTTTTACCTTTGCAGCCATTGCATTTTCTGTCTCATCAGTAAATTGAACTAAGTAGCTTCCGAGAATATTATGCAGTTTTACTAAATGAAAAATCCGCTGCAAGAAAGTCGAATTCCAGGGATGTCAGCCAGATTTCTTGTCTTTAAAAATTCATCAATGTTAGAAAGCTATGACGAAATACTTTGTAATTTTGGATGTGTTAAAGACGGTCTTTCTGATGAACCAAAGCGTAAAAAACAAGGACATGTTCCCATACACAGAGGTCATATAACCTCCCATCATTGCCACCTTCATTGTCATCCTCTTCAGCTCCTCGCACTCAAGACCATGGTAATATCTCTGCCGATTTCAGCAATTATTGTCAGCAAATCAACAGGGTCTTTTAGGGAATTAATTATTTTGTGACGATAAAAATGCTAAATGATTTATGCATTTTACATGAGTAGGAAGAGGGTGCAGTCACTGGGGGAACTTGTGATCGGTCTCGAGAGTGCATCCTGCGTCGTCAGAAGAAGGGCGGGTTCAGAGCAACCATGTTCATATACGGTTAGTCCCGAAGGCCTTATGCACATAGGTTACTGGAAACTTTACATAGAAGCCGAATCATATTTAAGAATTTAAATTGACATGTTTTGTTTTTGTGATGTAGCCCTTGTGGGATTGGAGAACATGGGATTTGTAGCGAACATGGCTAGCATGGTTATATATTTTCTTTACACAATGTACTTTGATTTGTCTACTGCTGCCAACACTTTGACCAACTTTATGGGATCTACTTTCCTGCTTTCCCTCCTCGGCGCCTTCATTTCTGATGCTTATTTGAATCGCCTTCATACCACTCTCATTTTCGGGTTCTTCGAATTAGTGGTAAAGCCGAAACCAATAGTTTTACATCATTTTTCACAAATGTTTCGAAATGCAACAATTTTCTTAAAGTTCTCTAAATGTGTGTTTTTCTTCAAACTGTGTTGTTTGCTGCCTTGGTCCAGGGTCTTGCTATGTTGACGATCCAAGCTCGGTACAAGAGTCTTTTACCTGAATACTGCGGCAAATCCAGCTGCGTGGAAGGAGGCGTGGCGCTAATGCTCTACGCATCATTAGGCCTTTTAGCATTGGGTTCTGGAGGAGTGAAAGGAGCTTTGCCGCCTCACGGTGCAGATCAGTTTGATCAGAAAAATCCAAAGGAAGCAAAGGCGTTAGCCACTTATTTCAATTGGCTTTTGCTTAGCACAGTTGTAGGAGCATCAGTTGGTGTTACCTTAATTGTTTGGGTCAGCATGAATAAGGGTTGGTACTGGGGTTTCTTCATTGCTGTCATCAGTGCCTTTGTTGGGTTTATAATCCTGGCAGTCGGCACACCATTTTATCGTATCCAAGCCCCCTCCGGTAGTCCCCTGACCAAGATTGTTCAGGTACATTACACAAACTCTTCTTGCTATTCTTACATGTTTCAAGCTCAGGACATTTGACTTAAAAATAAAGTTGTTTTTCATCTTTTTTCAAATAGGTCATTGTTGTTTCCTTAAAGAACCGAAAAATGTCCTTACCGGAGGACTCCAATGAATTGTATGAGATCAGTGATAAGAACAGCAATCCAACTTACATAAAAGTCCATCACACTGATCAGTTCAGGTAACACTTTTTGCCGAAAGTTCTTGATTTTAAATGTTGTTCTTTTGAGTTGAACAACATTGTACTGGTTCAGATGGATGGACAAAGCTGCAATTGTCCAGGAATGCACAGAAACGGAGAAACCAAGAGATCCATGGAAACTATGCACAGTGTCAGAAATAGAAGAAGTTAAGGTCCTGACAAGAATGCTTCCAATCATAGGAAGCACAATTATAATGAACACTTGCTTAGCCCAACTACAGACATTTTCAATGGAACAAGGTACCAAAATGAACCTCTACCTTGGCTCATGGGCAGTTCCAGCCCCATCTATTCCCATCATCCCATTAGTCGTCATGTGCATTTTAATCCCACTTTATGATCGCTACTTCGTCCCATTTGCTCGTAAATATACGGGACATCCCACTGGGATCACTCAACTCCAACGAGTCGGGGTTGGTCTTGTTTTATCAGCTATTTCCATGTGTGCTGCTGGATTTGTTGAGGTCAAGCGACGAAATGCAGCCAACGGCTTCCCGCCAATGAAAATCAGCGTGTTCTGGTTGTCATTCCAGTTTGGTATTTTCGGCATAGCTGATATGTTCACTTTAGTTGGCCTTTTGGAATTTTTCTACAGAGAAGCTCCAGCTGGAATGAGATCACTCTCAACCTCATTTACTTGGATTTCACTTTCATTTGGCTACTTTTTAAGTAGTATTTTTGTGAGCCTGATTAATACCGTGACATCTAAACTCATGGCCAGCAAACAGGGATGGTTGTATGGGCAGGATTTGAACCAGAACAAGTTGAATTTGTTCTACTGGTTTTTATCCATTCTAAGTGTGCTCAACTTCTTTAACTATTTGTACTGGGCAACATGGTATAAGTACAAGGAAATCGACACGGACGATCATAAGGCCGTTGAGGAAAAGCCTGAAGATGAGAAACATACAGCTAAGCCGGAAAATGAGAAGGACAATGAACAAGGGCAGTGAAAATCTGGGACTCAATATTCATGCATTAGAAATCTCAAATGGCCAAGTGTGTTTTTGCAATGATGCATGAAGATGAAAGTAATAATAAATTCAATTTCAAAAATTCTCATGCTTGGTTATTTAGCTGGAGGTTTTTTCCATGTCATTCTTCTTGAAATTGTGGAATACTTTTAGGTCTGTTTTATTTGCTGTGACAACTGACAACCGCTCATTATGTTTCTACTTGAGATGTTCAGAAAAAAGCTCTATTGTCAAAGATGAATAAAGTGTAGATTGATAAGTCAAGAAAGCTATAGGTTTGTTGAGTTACAAACAGGGGAGCATCCAATGTTACATAATATGTGGGCTGCAGCCTGGTGAGACCTCGGCCATCCATAGTGTGCATCTGTCCGAGGCAGCGAAAGTAAATCAAATGTGGAGGAGCATGCTAAGATGGTGTTAGAATACATTTAATCTGTGTCAATGGACAGTTTTTGTGAAATATTAATCTTCAACAAGTTCTCCAATATGAGTGTCTGAGTACTAACTTGAGCTTTGATCTCCAACGATGTACTCCGAGCACCTCACCTTGTATTCCTCTTGGATATATCTATCAAGTAAGAGTGTTTGATCTGGTTATGTTAGTTAATTTGCCAACCCTGTTAATTCTCCAACCCCATTAATGATCGCTGTCTCCATTCTGATATCTTAATTTTACAATCGAGTAAAATTTACTTACTTTGACACGTGATTGGTTCGTAGTCCTGAGAATGTAGAGTATTTGTTTGATTTCTATTAAAGCACATGGACATTTGGTTTCGTTGAAACTTGCATCACATCTTATTCCAGCATCGCCCTTTCGGATTTTGTCTTAACTTGATGGAAAACTTACTGCTATGGTCAACTTGTCCATTTCTATTGTTCCCTGAACTGTTCTAGTCAAAGCCTTTGGATAGCAGTTGCGGAATTCGTCATGCTCTTTCTTGTCATCGTCCTTTTTGGCGCAACTCGAGATGAGGGTCGCCACCTCACTGTTCCCTAGACCTGTCAAGCCAGCATCAACCTCCATAATTTCTACTCAATCATAATAGTTAGCCAATCGGAGTTTTGGATGGTTAGATTAGGCCTCTCTAGAACACTGCTATCAACTCCACATCTCGTCTCGTATCTTTTTAGGATCATCAAGACCCATAACATGCCTAGCCACTTCATTGGTTAATCTCATTATTATATTTGTCTCGCTAGTTTTTGTGCTTACTTCTTCACCAAAGGATTAACACTAATAGGTCATTCCTCCATGACAACCATGCCACACTTTTCTTTTACCGAGATGAGTAGCATTATGTATTTCCACATGGAACAATTAAAAATGCCATCAAATGATTTAAGTTTCACCACATCAAACATTGTCTTCGCAATAAAAACAAAAAAATCTGATAGTTAATGTTCTTTAATGAACTAAGTGACTAACAAGTTCTCTTTAATCATCAAGAAACAATGCTAAAGTTATACAATTTTTAGCAAGCGAACGGTTCAATATCAAATGTAGTCAAGATATGCAAAGATCCAAAACAGTAACTTATTGATTTTGTACTTAGGCTTAGATATACAAGTTCCTAAATGAACAAGCGCTAACTTTTTAACTCACAAAGATAGCAAGAATTAAGCTTAAAATATCAAGAACAACAACAATGTTCTAGGTCAAGATGCAAACAAATATGCAAAAATCAAAGATTTCCACTACAGTTCTAACCAAGATTCAATAAAGAATCTATCTAGAAATGTATTATCGGCACTGATACCACTTTGTATAACTAATTTGTGACTAACAAAAGAGGTAGAATCAATTTTGTAACCAAACTATTTAATTTTCTTAACAACTCAACTTCTGCGAAGTAACAAAACCAAAAAACTAAGTTGAAAGGAAATTTGACACACATAATTTACGAGGAATCGAAATGCTCGGAGAAAATTTTAGAGTCTCAACTGCAAAGCCAAAGAACTTAAAATTCACTGATAAAAATGAAATACCAAGTTGTTCATTCTTGACAAATATAAGGTTGAACAAAAATCCAAGCTATCACTCAAACAGATTGTTTAATACAACTAAAAGGACTAAGGGCATCCACACCCGTTGATGATCTTGAGAAACAATTTTTATTACTATTCAACAAACAGTAATAGTAATCTGCACATTTTACGCACCCATAACTATTTGGGAGAGATATTTCTATCACTATTCACATTTTTAAGTTCAGTTTTTTTAATTCTAATACTATTAATTTTTTATTTGTAAGTATTAAATGTCAAAGAATTAAATACATTTATTACAATTCTTAAGTTTTTCAAACATCATATTAAAATTAAAATTAAATAAGACATTACATGTGAATCTGTTTCGCATGCAAGTCATTCAACGGGAAAATTAAATAAGATATTACAAATGAAATAAATTTAAATCTTTAGATTGGATCCAACGGATTAGATCTATTTCCGTTGAAATCAGACCGTTGGATCAAGCCGTTGGGATGTCATTATTAGCATAATATAATAGTTGAATAAGGAAATTTTAGTCTTTTTATGCAAGTGCTATTTAAGCACAAACCCTACTTTGTAATCTACATTTTTCCGATTGATTACTTTCTCCGATCTTATCATGGTATGAGACGCCGCATCTCGATCCAGATTAATTGAATAGCCGTCGGACTGGGATCACCATGGCCCTTTGAATTTTTGTTTAATTTGATTTGTCGTTCTGGATTATTTTACGGATGAGTGTGATGCGACCACAAAGTTTGTAGCTTGATTATTTTACGGATGAGTGTAGTGCTATTATTTTAATCAGTGTTGGGAGTTGCGATTTGTTTGACCACAAATTTTATTTTTTTTGAAGCTGCGATTTGTTTATTTAGAGCTCAGTTTGGAATTTGTTTTGAAGCTGCGATTTGTTTATTTGGGAGCTCAGTTTGGAATTTGATTTGTTTTGGATTCGTTGGAGTTTGTTTGTTTCGGATTTGTTGAAGTTGTGTTTCTTATCTGGCGGGTCGTAAAGTTGCTCCGGATGAGTGTGCATTTTGTAAGAAGAATGGACATTGGAAGTCTCAGTGTCCGCTGTTATTGAACAGAGGAAAAACGCAGCAGCAGCAGCAGCAACAAAATGGTCCACCTCAACCTCACCAGCTTCCACCTCAGTTCACCAATACCGTTGCTGCCCCGTCTCTAGATCAGTCCATGTTTGAACAATTTCAGAAGTTTCTTGCATCATAGCCTCATGTCATGTCTGCCTCAAAAGGTTTGTCATCATCATCAGCCTCAGGTATATCATCGTCTTTGTGGATTCTTGATTCGGGTGCCTCACATCATATGTCTCCTCACTTTTCATCTTTTGTGTCATTATCTCGTCATTCATCCCTTCCCGTTATAACTGCTAATGGCACTCCTATGTCAATGGAGGGTGTCGGTTCTGTTATTACACCTCATATTTCTCTTAGTGATGTCTGTTATATTCCTAGTCTTACTATAAACCTTATATATGTCAGTCAATTGTGTGAATCTGGCCTATTGGTCACATTTTCTTCTTCTTGTTGTTGTGTACAGGATCCACGATCTCAGAAGGTGATTGGGACAGGCCGTAGGATGGGTACACTTTATGTCTTGGATAAACTAAAAATATCAGATGTGGCTGCATCCAGTGTTGATTTATCTGCTTTTCGTCTAGGTCCTTTATCATCTGAATTCTACTTGTGGCATTCTCGTTTGGGTCATGTTTTAGCATCTTGTTTACGTTTCTTATCTTCTCGTTTGGGTCATGATATATCAAGTTGTAGTGGTTGTAAACTTGCAAAATTTTCGGCATTACCTTTTCCAAAAAGTATTTCATCATCTCTTGCTCCTTTCGATATTGTGCATTCTGATGTGTGGGGACCTGCTCCTGTGATTACTAAGGGTGGCTCTAGGTATTATGTTTCATTTATAGATGATTATACTCGGTATACTTGGGTCTATCTTATGAAGCGTAGATCTGATTTTTTGGGTATTTACCGTGACTTTAGAGCTCTTGTACAAACACAACATTCTGCTGTCATTAAATGCTTTCGTTGTGACTTAGGAGGTGAATACACTTCTAATGAGTTTTCTCAGTTACTTGCTTCTGATGGAACCATTCATCAAACCTCATGCACTGACACTCCTCAACAAAATGGTGTCGCTGAGAGGAAACATCGTCATCTAGTTGAGACTGCTCGCTCATTTCTATTGTCTGCCCAGGTTCCTAGTCTGTTTTGGGGAGAAGCTGTCCATACTGCTGCCTATGTTATAAACAGAATTCCAACATCTCATAATTCAGGTCTGTCACCCTTTGAAAAATTATTTGGTAATGCTCCTGATTATACCCTCTTGTGTGTTTGGTTGCACCTGTTTCGTGCTTCGACCTCACGTCGAGCGTGATAAATTGTCTCCTAAGTCTGCTTTGTGTGTATTTTTGGGTTATGGTATTGGTCAGAAGGGATATCGTTGCTTTGATCCAGTTAGCCAAAAATTATATGTCTCACGTCATGTAGTGTTTCTAGAGCATATTCCGTTCTATTCTGTTCCTGCTAGTTCTCATAACATGACTCAGTCTGATCTTCGTTGTATTGACCCTTTTGATAATGACACTAATGATGATAGACTCACTGATACTTTGGTTCCCGAGACATGCACACATCCGTCTATTCCTACTACGACTGCTCAGTCATCTGATGAGATTGTGGATCAACCTCCACTGCGTCAGTCCACCTGTCCTCATAAGTCCACTAGACTTCCTGATTTTGCATATTCTTCGTATTCTACTTCCTTTGTTCCATTTCTTATGTCACCCTTCACTCTTTGTCTGACCTTTATCATATAGAGAGGCTGTTGTTGATCCCCTTTGGCAGGCTGCTATGGTTGAGGAACTTGCTGCTCTGCATCAGACGCATACAAAGCTAAGAGATATGCAGTCATCATCCGCCCTAGAGGCGAGAACATATGCGCGCAGAAGGGACCAAACAGCTCAGAGCGGAATTCAGACTTAGCCGTGCGCGCAAGCTGCCGACGTGAGCCAGACGACGCGTCACTCAAATTTGTTTTGTCATTATAGTTGTTCAATATTTATGTTTGAGATGTATACATTTAGGATGGGTAGCTAACTTACTGAATTCGCTTTGGATTCAGATCTATGAATTACATGTTTTGAGGTTTTGTTCTTAAATTGAATGATAAGTTTAATATTATTATTCCGAGCTCAATTGCATGATAATTAGGTTAGACAATTAAGCGAAGCCTTGCACCGCAGACTTAGTTGTAGAATCTATTATCTATAGTTAAACTATCAGAAGTACGGACTGTGAATGATAGGAGTGACACTAGAATAGTCGATAGCTACCTTGACCGGATTCGTGGTTGACTAGACTAGAATTGAATAATAATATCATATGGACCTTGACCGGAATGTATGTGTAGGTTA
This sequence comes from Sedum album, assembly GCA_006409495.1. Classification (NCBI taxonomy): domain Eukaryota; kingdom Viridiplantae; phylum Streptophyta; class Magnoliopsida; order Saxifragales; family Crassulaceae; genus Sedum; species Sedum album. The sequence continues at coordinate 82,531 of QZGG01000720.1, forward strand.
TTAAGCTGTGACAGGACCTTAACCGGCGTGAACTTTATATCATGTATCTTTAGTAACCAATGATAAACATGGAAATTCATAGTGAAGAATCTGAACCGAGCTCATCTCTTGCATATCTATTTACTTCTTGCGTGACTGCTTTCTGATTGTGCCCCAGTTTCACTTGCGCGACAGTTTTCTTTCTTTTTCTTGTTCACTCACAAACCCCAATTTTAGTTGTAGATCGAAAGTTGACTTCTCACCGTTCCCTGTGGATTTGCTCAAGGACGTGCTCGTCAGTGACCCTACTGATCGTAAGTCTACTACTGAATTTTGTATTTTTCTTGGAGATTCTCTCATCTCTTGAAAGAGTAAGAAGCAAGATGTCATTTCTCGCTCTTCCACCGAGGCCGAATACCGTGCTATGGCAACGACTACATGTGAGATTGTTTGGTTACATCAGTTACTTACTGATCTGGGTGTCACTCTTCATCATCCAACACCACTGTACTGTGACAATCAGCGTGTCATCCCAATTGCTCGTAACTCAGTCTTTCATGAGAGGACCAAGCACATTGAGATTGACTGTCATCTCACTCGTCACCATTTACAGCTTGGCACAATTGCATTGCCTTATATTCTCTCTTCTCTTCAGATTGCAGTTTTTGTTCACGAACGCTCATTCCACGGAGCACTTCCATTTCTTGACTGACAAACTCTCAATGCTTATTGTTGTAGCATCGTGAGTTTGAGAGGGGATATTAGCATAATATAATAGTTGAATAAGGATATTTTAGTCTTTTTATGTAAGTGCTATATAAGCACAAACCCTACTTTATAATCTACAGTTTTCCGATTGATTACTTTCTCCGATCTTATCAGTCATGTGCAAGTCACGTGATACTATCTCTCTCCTCGGTTTCCTTCTCACACCTTCGAGAACGATCTCCAACTCGACCTAGGTGAGATCGTGGAAGTGAACGTTCTATCTCATCTGGATCTTTGGTGAAATCGATCTTCAACGGGTGCGTATGAAAGTGGCGAGAACGCTTTCAATTTGAGATAGAACGATCTCAATTTTGAAAAAAAATCTCATCGGTGCAGATACTCTAAGTACTGTAGGCAATGAAAAGGTACACTACGCTGGGAAGCTCCACGCCAAACCTTTGCAAACAGCAATGAGAAGCTTCTCGTCTTCGATTGCCATTTCAAACTTGCTTAGATTCTTGATTAAACTCATCTTGGTCGGGGATTGCAAAATTAGAATTTTTGGAATCGATCGCGCGTTACACAAACCTTAATCCCTAATCAAATTTAAACGATTGTGTTTGTCTAGCTTATAAAAAATTGGCCCAACGCGCCTTGGCTCAAAACGCAGCAATTGTTGTTGTTTTGATTCACGCAGCATTCCTTTTATTTACTATAAATACAAACACGCATTACAATTTAAGAAGAAAATAAAGTAGTGGGGCTTCAGCGGGATGGGTTTTAAAAAAAAACATCACAATAATTTCTTTTTCATATGAACTTGTATCAGGAAGAAATGATCACCTTGTACACTCAAATTGTCAGTAGTCAACATCTAACAAGTTGGCATGGTACCTCAATTTTGTCATACCAATGCGACAATAGGCTTGCTTATATTCCTGAAACAAACAATATTAATGTGTTTCGTACACGCCTTAAACTTCCCTAGGTATTTGGATTTAGTATCCTTCTTTACAAAGTTAAATGAATTGATAACCTAATACTGTAATTTGTAGACTGTAGTGAAAAGGATATAAACCGGCATTCTAGTTATATAAATATAAGAATATTTGTTACCTAAAGTATATTAAAAAAAGTTTTATTTTATTTCTTGATTGTGAAAATATGTTGGGCGTTACCAGTATTTATTCATAATATTTTTAGACCTAAAGCCCGTATGTCGCTTTTTTACAGAAGTGAAAGGTATATCGCATGACGCCATTTTGAGGATCGAAATGACTCTCAAAAAAGTGATGATAAAGATATAAACATTGCCATATTTAAGAGCTATGAGGAAGCTAACAATACCTAGCTCGCATAAATAAAATGAATGAAGAAAATAGATGGGAAGGTCATACCCTTTTGGCAAACTAAATAAAAAACAAATTTGGCTGATTTCAAACGATCATGGATCAAAGCATTAGTATTGATCAAAAAATTGGTTCATAATCTGAAGTTATTAGTTTCACAGAATATTAAATTAGCAGCAAAAAATAAAATTATGAATCCAATTGAGTTTACATAAAATAAAATGCGCTAATTGCTAACATTGAGTTTTGAGAATGAATATATAAACTATTTAACCAAGTGAATAAAGGTTCAAACTTTTTGAACATATTAAAATAAAAAGGACAATTTAATTATAAGATAGAATTATTCACTACATCAACTCAAAATTTAATCCATCTAGTACTAGAGTTTCCTAAATGAAAATGTGAATGCTAAACATATTTAATTTGGTCTTGAAATCTTTCTTTCCAAACAATGTTATTTTACTTGAAATGAATAATCCTCTTTTTCATATTATAATTTATTGCTTAACCTTTGATAACAAAAAATGATACCAATTTTATTTGAAAAAAACTCCATTTTTACAGCAGGCCAGACTTAGTTTGTTAAAAAAGTTCAATCTTTACAATGAAGTCTGATGCTTGCAAGGTAGGAAGAGTGATTGTGTGGATTTGGGTTGTGATTGGAGTTTTGGTTTGTGGGGTTGATGCATTTGGATTTGATGATACTGATGAGCTTCAGTTTAATGATGTCACTAAGCTTGATGAGGTTAATGGATATGATGTTTTAGCAGCTAAAAAAGGTGTTGGTGGTCTTATGGTGAATCTTACTCTCATTAAGGGTGCTGCATCTAAACAAGCAGGTTCTCATATTATCTTGTGCATTTATGTCCTGTTTTTTTTCTACTGCTTCATGTTTTTGTTCCTTAATTTCTCCAAACATGATTGTGGTTTGTTCTTTTTTCGGGTTCGACTGATCTAAACACAATGGTCCAAGTTTCTTAGAATTTTTTTTTGAGAAATTTGATCTGCCATGCAGTTTTAGTTATTGGCTTATCGACGTGCCTTATTGATTGATAATGTGCAGTTTGCTTAGATGGAAGCTTGCCTGGATACCATTTTAGTCCTGGATTTGGATCAGGTTCTCGAAGCTGGGTCGTCAATTTGGAGGTGATTCTTATTGCTTTTAATGTTGACATGATTTTTTTGTACATGTGACTCAACTTTTGGTTACAGGGTGGAGGATGGTGTAATAATATTAGAAGCTGTGTCTACCGAAAGACAAGTAGGCGCGGATCATCGGCTTTCATGGAAAAGGCGATTCCTTTTTCAGGGATAATGAGCAATAATCCCAAAGAAAACCCTGGTCTGTTACCAATCCACAAATTGTCAGAATCCAGTTAAAGAACCATTAAAGTGCAGAACTCTTATATTTCTTAGTCAGATGTGAATAATGCGGCTTCTTTCTGCACAGATTTTTTCAACTGGAATAGAGTTAAGCTGCGATATTGTGATAGCGCCTCATTCGCCGGAGACAGCTATGATGCAGTAAGTTCCCACAACTTCAAATAGAAATGAATAGTTTCACAGAGCTGGTGTCTTTTAACACGAAAGCGAGCAATGGATATGTTATCGTTTTCTTACTTGGTCGTCTTAGGCTCATCAACTCCATTTTAGAGGTCAACGCATATGGCGGGCAGCCTTAGAAGAGTTTATGTCGATGGGAATGAAATATGCCACTCAGGTTTTGAACTTGCATTTTGTTGCATTTACTCTTTCCATTCGTTTTCAAGTAATTGTAATATGATTCTAGAGCACTAAAGTTGTTGGTACTAGGCTCTACTTTCAGGTTGTTCGGCAGGCGGGTTGGCATCCATTCTGCATTGTGATGATTTTAGCAATGCATTTTCAAATAAAACCAAAGTAAAGTGCCTCAGTGATGCAGGACTATTTATTGATGTGTAAGTCATACTCATACCTGATTTAAATCAAATATTTCTTATACACTTCTAAATTTGTAGAAAAATATTTATTCAAATATTTTTTCTGCACCTCAGGATTGATGTAGCTGGTGGCCGTAGTCTACGAAATTTCTACGACGGTGTTGTCAGTTTACAGGTACTGCATTTTATACTAAGAAGAGAAAATCTTGCTCAGCCTCAACATCGTCTAGTTACAACATAATCACTAACTCACTCTTGTATACTTCCGGTTAAACACATCAGGGTGTCAATAAGAGCCTTCCACAGACTTGCACCAACCATCTCGATCCAACATCGGTATTTCCAAACCTCCATCAGCTTCTTACCACTAAATGCACTTACATCTTTTCTAAAGGAAAAGTTTTGTATGATATCTCATTGTAATTCCCATCAACATTTTACGCAGTGTTTCTTTCCACAAAATTTGATCGCAAACATCAGAACTCCAATGTTTCTTCTCAATGCCGCATACGACACTTGGCAGGTAACTTGATTTTCATATACATGAAAGTTACAATCTCTGCATATATCATTTTCAGTTTTTCAAAATGCTTTCTTCCAGATACAAGAAAGCTTAGCTCCAAGTAAAGCCGACCCAAGTGGAAATTGGAAGGGTTGCAGAAAGAATTACAAACAGTGTTCCGGTCCCCAAGTTCGGATTTTGCAACGTATCTGATCTTACAAAAAAAACTTATTTTTTGTTCACATTACGAATTAGTAAGTAGCTCTAAGTAAGCTCATTTGTTGTTCTTGAACAGGGTTTAGGAATCAAATGCTGAATGCCATCAAGGACTTTTCCAATTCTAGTAAAAATGGACTATTCATAAATTCATGCTTCACCCACTGTCAATCAGAGCGACAAGACACATGGTTCTCTGCAAATCCTCCGCTTATTGGAAATAAGGTACTTCCAGATATCTTGCTTTTTTGCAAACAATACAACTCTTCTCATCATTTCATGTATTATTTGGAATGTACAGGGAATTTCCAAAGCAGTTGGGGACTGGTATTTCGACCGAGAAGCAGTCAAGGCTATAGATTGTCCGTACCCGTGCGACAAAACCTGTCACAATATGGTAGCTAGATCAAGATGAACCCAGAATGATCTTACATATAGCAAAACAAAAGAAAGGAATAAACTGGAGCAGGAGACTAGATGAATGTGTAATTTGTCTAAGCTTCTTGGTTAAAAAATAAAGTATCGTTAAATTTTAAATTCAACATCGTTTTATTAGTGTAAAAAGTACTAATTACAAAGACGATGAATCTTCACAGTTTCCATTTGCACTTCTATTTAAAATTCAACATAGTTTGATGTAATATTTTAATATTTGTAAAATTTGAGTAAAAGTGAAAGGAAGTGTTACTTAGTACTTACTTCCTCCGTCCAATATTAATGTCTCATTTCCTTTTGGGCTTATCAATATTATCTTCTCGTTTTTAAAATTTTCATAAAAAGACATGTCTCTTTAGTTTCTTGCCGCACATATCAACTTCTCTCTTCATTTATTATCCATATATTTACATTTTTCATTTTCTATTATCAATCAGATTACTTTTTTTCTTTCCTCCTTACACAAACATCCACTTCATTCACTTTTTCTTGACACTTCTTTAAAGTTAATTACTCTGAACCACCCATAAAATATGCATTTTCTCCGGAACCACACTTAAAATGATTTCTTTCCGAAAACCATCTCCCGTTATACCTTTTTTCTCAGGAACCACTAGTTGTTAACTTTTCTGTTAAAAGCGCCCTTTAATGGGTGATTTGTGAAAAAAATAAAATTTATGGGCAGTTCAAAGGAAAACTAGAAATGATAGTGAGGTTAGTGTTTATTTAACATAAAATTAAGAGCAATGTGTAATAAAATCACACATTTAAAATTTATGGTATGGGCTACACCCTAAACTTCATGGTATGACGTTCATAAACTTCATTGTGTGGCTCTTTGCTATACCTCGACTCATATCATATCCTGATTCAAGCATCCGAAAATCATAGGCAAAAAAAATCAAATTAAAGTTGAATGAAAGAAGTTAGAGTTGAGAGATTACTCGGAGTAGGAGGTTGTGGAGAAGAGGAGAAGACGCTCGTTAGTTATGATGAATCTGAAATTATATAGGAATTTGATAGCGAGAAAACAAAAAAATTGGAATTTTTTTAACGAATGATGATTGTTGGATTGAATAAGAAGAACAACTGAGATATTAATCCGCGTGCATCGGATTTAACCAATCATGTCCCGAAAAGCTTACCACACAACTTTTTATGCAGAATATTTATTTTTAAATGCGTCTAATGATAAAGGCATTGTTAAAAATAAATTTTATTTAAAACAAATAAATATTAATATAGAACAACAATTTTATATAAAAGCGCTATTGTATGGTATTATTTAACAGCGTTGTTATATTTAACAACCCTTTTTAAATAGGGTTTTTTGCCGAAAACCACCCTTCCAATAGGACAATTTGAGACAAACCACCCCTCCAACTTTTTTTAAAAATAACCACCCCTTAATTGTAATGGTACTTATTCATGACACCCCTTGCACTGTTACGGCGTTGACTGTCGTTAAACTCGCCGTTGAATCATCTGAATTTTAATTAAATGTCAAATAAATTTTAATTTAATTAATTAATTACTAATCTAATCACATCATTCTTATAAATAAAACTGCATATTATATTATTAAATAAAAATATTAATAAAATAAAATAAACTAAGCTAATTGTTTTATAATAATATAAAATAAATAATTTAATATCAATCAAAATTTATATTAATTGATAAGTTTCAAATTGTGGTATGGTTCGGTTATGGTCCGAAATTATGACAATTATAATTATTATATATATATATATATAACTACAAATTATATTATTAAATACAGAGTTTGAAGGAAATCAGAAAGGAGCGAATTTAAGAGAAGATCGCACAGCTGCCGGCGTAAGTCCGAGACGCGCAACTGTCGACGCGCAATCAGGCTATAGTGTCTTTACTTGTTATTTTTCATATAAACTTTGAGATGAATATGTTCAGCATGTCTAGCTAACTTTCTGAATTCAGTTTAGACTTTGAGTTATGAATAATATGTTTTGAGGTTTATTCTTAATGCATGACCTGTTTAGTATTATTACTCCGAGCATACTTGCAAGATAACTAGTTTAGATAGTTAGGCGAAGCCTTTACCCGCAGACCTAATTATAGACTCTATTATCTAACGTTAAACTATCAGATGTACGTTACAGTGAATGATAGGAGTAGCACTAGAATAGTTAATCACTACCTTTACCGGATTCGTGGTTAATTAGACTAGGTTGGATAGTAATATCATATAGACCTTTACCGGAATATATGTGTAAGTTATTAAGCCTTTACCAGATCTTAGCTTACGTGAACAATCAGTCATAGATCCTTAGAAAACCCGTGATAAACATAGAGGTCATAGTGATAAGTCTAAGCTGAGTTCATCTCTTGTTTCTGAATAACACTTGTATTTGTATTCTGCGCGCCAGTAGTACTTGCGTTTCTGTTTCTATTTGTTCACTTACATTCACAACCCCAATTTTAGTTGTAGATAAAAGACGACTTCTCACCATTTCCTGTAGATTCGACCCCGACTTGCCTAGACTATACTAAGGAGGAGAGGGATAAATTTGCAGCACTCAACGACGTGCCGTCAGTTTTAGAGTTGTATAAATAATAGTTTAGGGTTTTGAATTTCTTTGTAACACAATATAATATGTACCTTGTGACGGAGAAATTACCTCCTTTACACAAAAAGCTCTTAGCTGAATTCGGGTCCTCTTTAAATACAATGATGACCATCTTTTTGTTAATGGTGGTTTTTCGATTTCAAGAAACTTCTTTCGTCATTTTGTTGGTATAGCAGCCTCGCGCCTGATGTGTCTATTGAATATTCTGTAGAGTAGTTGCTTTCATCATTTTGTTGTTGTGCCTATTTAATCGGAATTGTCAGTAGGTATTATTAACTGATTCTTTGCCTAAATATCAACGCACCCGTCATATAGAAATTTCAGTATGGTTTTTAACCACATACCGTTTTCGATCATATTGTAACTTGCTTTGACTCATTGTTTTCGTTAACTATCTGCATGTATTTTCATGGATTTTAACAATTTTTTTAAATCATATGATAAAATTGATGCACACCTCTTGAGCTTTCTTTGTGCCGATGCATGTTACTTTTCCCGGCTCGACGCTTTCGCTTACTACTTATTTATTTTACTGGATGCTTTGATCCATGTTATTTTCCCTTAAATCACTCTGTTCTTTGTTTTGTTCGTAGCTCGTGTTGTTGGCTCCCATCTCTTGACTCGCTTGAATGGAAATCTGCAAAAAAACATTATATTGCATTTGTCATAATCATCTGTTTATTAAAATGTTAAAAATTGTTCGACACACAAAAGTAAATTACCATCTAATTTATTTGGTTCGATGGCTGCGTCTTGAATGTTACGAAAAAGAGATACCAAAACTATAGGCAAATGGTCATCTCCTTCTTCGACACCCAATTTAACTCTTTTTCCCCTTTCGGATTGTGCGTTCTAAAAAAATCTATTATACACAATTGAGAATGACATGTATCACTAACTCAACTTGCTTTATAATAGCGCACAATCTAACAGTTCAAGGCAAACACTAACTTCCAATTATGGTTATTTTTTCTTGACGGTTCATGAAATATGTATAAATAACACTATTCATTTTCCTACTCAAAAACAGGTCATTTATCATGATCACAATTTTGTAATACTGCCCATTCGAAAGGTTCAAAGTAAACATTAAGTTTCAAATATGATTAATTTTTGGATAAATTCCAGAAAACCACCCTTATAATAGAGGTAATTACAGAAAACCACCCCTATAATACGTATTTACAGAAAACCACCTCTATAAATAACTCTGTTAGCATTTCACCACCTCCCGTTACTATTCCGTTAGATAAATTATTAAAAAAATAAACATATTATAATAAATTTAAATAAATTTATTTTTTAAAAATAAATTAAATTTCAGTATATTTAATTAAAATTCACAGTATTTAATTTAAGAATCATTTATGTATATTTAATAAGAAAAAATTTATAAAAAATTGAAGGGTTTATTTAAGAATCATTTAATTTAAGAATCATTTATGCAACATAATATAGGATTTATTCAAACATGTAATCGCTATCAAGAAAAAACATGTAATCCCTATCAAAAAACATGTAATCGCTATAGGATTTAGTTTTTTTAATAATTTATCTAACGGAATAGTAACGAAATAGTAACGAGGTGGTGAAATGCTAACGGAGCTATTTATAGAGGTGGTTTTCTGTAAATACGTATTATAGGGGTGATTTTCTGTAATTACCCCTATTATAGGGGTGGTTTTCTGAAATTTACCCTTAATTTTTCCACTTAATGGTTCGTAAGCCACGTACATATATGTGTCATACAATATTGATTCACCACAAATGGTTGGTAAATACTTCATTCATGTTGTAATTAAAAGACACGAGACATAGTACACATGTGGTTTGATTGTATTGTGCCATATGTCGTATTTCCTCGGAGCCATGGCTAGGTTGTATCCGCAACATTTAAGCCAAAAATAAGTAAATAAGTCGAACCCCTTCGAATTACATTCGATTCAAACGATTCTCAACAAAGAAACGCAAACTCGTCGGTTCTAATCCATCTGTACGTGTGTTCCATTTGGATATCCTCTATTGCGATTGATCGATTTTCATGTTATTGCGTCACGATTGATTTTTGATTAGAGAGGTTTGAGAATGGAGATCAAATTCGTGATTCATGCCTTAATACTTGTAACGGCCCTAAACTATTTTGCTTCTTCTTAATTTGCCCTCATCTGTTTTTTATTATTTAAATTGATGACAAAATCTTAATTTTTTAAAAAATATTTATAGTTTTTATAGAAAGATATGTTTTCACCTGCACTATACTCAAGACAGCAAAGATAAATCATTAGAAAAATTAAAATTCAAGAAACATTTTATACCACTACCTCATTTTGGTTTTTGAATAACCTGCAAAAGTGTCTTTCACTTTACTATCTTCAGATATAATATGAGAAGGTTAATCGAACTCAATATGAGTATCTTTGACACATCAAAATTTCTTTCAACAAGAGACTCTTCTCCAAGATACCTTTAATTTGAAACTGGAACTTTGCATTTTTGAATACTCTCACAATTTGGAACTTCTGAGCAGAACTTAACGTCTTTTATGTGATCAAACAAAGTTATTGAATTAATTATGCTCTTGAAGTCCTCGCCGAAAATAAGACACTTTTGAATTAATTGTCGGATGCAATTGTGTTAACGTTCATCTTAGATGGAGAAAATAGCACAGACTTACCTAGTAGTTATGTATTTTAAACACTTTTCTCACATCCAATAATATTGTTAGTAACCTAACCTAGGAAATACAACTAAATTTCATTTCCTGCACTTCTACTATACTTTTATACTAAATTATATTGAATATTGTTAACAAAGAAGTAGTGCAAATGAGACGAAACAACATTGAAATGATTTAACTTGCGAAGAAAATAATTTTGGTGACTTTCATCGACTTTTCTTTGTTCGTTATACGTGGATGTCGGCATAAATTCAAAAAATTCGACACCAATTCTAGTGCCCTTCCATCCTCATATTGCCTTTTTTAAAATAGATAATGAAAATATGCCAGAAATCTAAAAGTTTCCAATGCATTTCCTCCACATTTCCATTGCACTATTTGTTAACATACGAGCAATTGCAGAAAATCACTATCATAATACCCTATTTTGTAAAAAAATCACCATTCCAAAAGCTAATTATGACATGACTTTATATTAGCAGCTCTGATTTCAAAAAACTATCGTTGTCACAACACCGTTACAATTGCTAAACATGAGTCATCCGACACATGTGTAAATAATTTCAACATTGACAATTACAGAAAACCACCATTATTATATCTCGTTTGTTGAAAATCACCATTTTTACATCGAACTATGAAATGACAATATTCAAATAGCTCTATTATCAAAAAACAACACCTGAATATATAATAGTGTTAGTGAATGGGGTCACAACTAAGATTGTTGCTATGTTCAATGGGCAAGGTGTAAGCTCTTGCTACAAAATTAGAGTTCATTAATATATGGTCCAAAGTAGACATGAAACCTGACAGAAGTATATTTGCGGTTGCGGATGTGATTGAAGTTGTTATATCTTCAATACAATGTTGAACCTCTAAGAAATCAATATAATTCAACAATTAGAGTTTAAAAGCAGTGATATAATATATGATAATCCATATAGATAAGATAGGGAAAAAACTTACTTGTCTGTGAACTGGACAGGCAATAGCCATTATGCAACATAAAAAGCTCCTGAACATGAGTTTCCTTTTGTTATTTTCTACCACTATTTTCTTTATTGACAACCCATCGAGATTAAATAGTTCTTGAACATTATTTCCAAAGTTCACGGTGATTGATCCCCATGACGTCCGTTTTGAATCTCAAAAAAATGCCACAACGACTTGGCGGCGCCTAGTCGATGACTAGGCGACGCCGTGAAAACACTGAGTGTACCTCTCTAGAACAAGTCTTTGTTACATTTTGTGAAAGAAAATATGATTATCCATGCTCAAAATTTCCTCTACTTTACAGTTTTTTTGACAGCAACATCATTTGTTTGATGACAAGTAAGTTCAATATTCACGGTTATAGGAGACATTTTACAGTTTATATGTTTATAAACGTTGTTAAAACCACTTAATTTCATTAAATACTGAATTTTTCAATTTAAAAAAACTTACAATTAATAGCGACTTTTAAACGTTGTAATTTGTTAAACTTTTTAACAACACTTTTTTTCTGTAAGCATTGTTTAAAGTTTACGTATTTAACAGCGCTTATATTTAAAAGTTGTTAAATATAAAATTTTTCAAATACTAATTTTTATTTTAAAGTAATTAATATTTAACAACGCCTAATTGGAAAACAATGTGAAAATAATACCCTATATTACAATATTACAATAACGGCGTTTTCTAACGAGGTTTTTCAATACTTATTATTCAATCGCGGTTATCTGCAAAAGATATAACATTTTTTTCAAATAAGCACAATTACAAAAATTAAAAATTACAGTGCCGAGATAAATACAAAAATATTATCGCATTTTTGTGAAAAGCAATGTCTTATTGTTGTGTATATTAAAATGCTTTGTAGAATAAGCGCTGTAAAAATTTGTACATATACATACAACAACAGTCGATACAACAACGTTTCATTGGGCGCTATTAAAGTATCAAAAATCGATGTTTAGGGATTTATCTGTAGTAGTGGGCTTCTAAAATAACCTCATTTTCTTGTATACTTCCTTATTTGCAAATACACTGCTGGCATACATTTTCCAAGTTAAAATGATTATTGATTTAAACAGTAAGTGGAACTCTCTCTAAAAGAAGGCTTTGTTAAATTTCGTGAAATAAAATGTGAGCCATGCTCAAAATTTCCTCCACTTTTGTAAGATCATCATCATTTGTTTGATGAAAAATAAGCTCAATTATTCACTTATAGTAGAAAGAAATTGTGTATATATTCAATTTTTAAAAGAATTCAGCCAAATTAAGAATAAAATCTTCCGAACATAATACGCTAGGTTTACTGAATCAGATCAAATGATTTTCCTTAACGGGTTACAGCATACACAAATGCATGTTGCTACAATTATTTGAATTAAAACACTTGAATAATTTTGAAAGAGAAAGAGTATAGAAGAGAAAAGAATCTCAAATTGTCTCTGCATGTGATAAAATATAACTTTTGTTGTGCGATGGAATGCCCTAAGAAGATGCATTCCCTCCAGCAACATTTTCTTGATTTGCTGTTTCACCAGCTTTTTTGTTTTGTATACACTCATCAACCTGTCGCTCCATTTCTGTCAGCACCCAAACAACGTCGTTGTAATCAGCAAACGTCATTTGAGACAGCAAACCTACGGACAACGACAAATAAATAAGCAAACTTGTAAAACTTTATATAAGGAAGACAAAGAACTAAAGATATGATGAACCTGGACCGTGTTGCAGCATGTGAGATACAGCTTCCCTAATTTCCTCTTCTCGATTTTTCTGCTCCTGCTCTCTAAGTTGCTCCCTCACTTTTCTTATCTGTTTTTGAATCAAATCTGCTGGTGTTAGAGCATTTTGAGTTTGCATGGTCAATGGCATGTTTCGAAAGCGTTGTAATACTCCTTGAACAGCCTCTTGTGATTGTGGCCATATCTCAGGTCCCTCATTATAAGGACTATAGAACACACCAGCAGCCTCCACACCACAAAGGACTGTGATCTCATTTAACTTTTTCATAATATTGGTCTTTCGCTTATGGTAAGTCATTTTACGCTTCTTACCGTCTACGATGAACTTCATATTCCGCTTCACCATATCTTGCTTTTGCAACTTGACGTAGCTATGAATGAAAGAGAGTGAGGTATAGATGGAGATGAAATATATAGATGTTATATACAGGGAGCAATAACCTTTCAGACTAGGCTTGGGTAGGTTTCGGGGGTCGTGTGGACGAATTTGAGTACGCCAAAAACACGATAGATATAGTCAGATTATCAAGATTTAAACCGTAAAATGGTAATATATAATGGTATTGCAATCATCAAAATATTCATTCCCGTTTAATCTTCAAAGAATTATATAGACTGGCAACCTATTTTTGTTCAATAAAAAATTATTTTAAATCATGCGAAAAAATTAAAAATATTCATGAGACACGAAATTGGAAGGTATAAATTTATCCTAAGTTTTTGCACCGGCGATCGTGAGGAACCTTGGTTTGTATATAAAATCAGCTAAAAAGTTGCTCTATTTTCTAATGCATTTTTCAGAAAATGAAGATTTGTACAATCATTCTGGCTATTAATTTTCAAAGTTTAATATATGCATTGCCGTTGAACATTTATCAAATAAATATGTAAGTAATTACAAAAAAATATCGGAGTAAATGTTTATCGAATGAATGATTTTTAAATCCATTAATTTGGTAAATTTCTTCCATAATTATTATATGCTCAAAAGGTTTACATTTTGGCATTTTTCCACTAATCGCAGTAAATCTTTATTGATTTGCTTCTTTTATCATATTTCATGATGAGTCAATAGTTACCTACCATCAAATGTAATTTTGTCTAATAAAATATTTTTACCCGATTTGCACAATTAAAATCATTATTTTCAACAATATACCTACTTATTTACAACTCTGCTTGTACCTCTATGTCATATGGACTTAGTTTCTTATATTCAACATTCATTTATAAGAAAACAACAATCATTTCATTGTATCTTTTCCAGAAAACATATAAAAAAGAGAGGAGGGTTACAAAAATCGACAACAGTATCGAAAACTATCTTGAATGTTCGCATCGACTGCCATCAAGGAACCTTGTTGGTAAATTAATCAACATAGTAAATAGTTTTCTTTTCTCAAGTTTTCAAAATCTGCTCTCGTTATTGCTATTGAAACTATTCAAAAAGATATTTTTTTGAAACTAATCCTCGGAAATTTACGTATTTTAAAGAAAAAAGATTCTTCCAAACTCTTACATTTTTTAAGTAATTTAACTTTAATCAGTATTGATTTGTTGTTTTTTAATTTGAAGATGAGTTAGTGCTAACAGTACATATAATGCAATGACTTATAAAACTCCTAAGTTCTAATGATAACTGCAGTATACTACAAAAGGTGATATATCCTTAGGAACCACCAGAAAATATATTTAGAACAACTTCAAATTTGGACTAATTTGTAGCGGGAAAGTCATAATAAAAGCAGCAGAAAACTAAGTGGAACAACGCAAGAAACGACGACGAACCACAGGAAAATGGTTGCATCTTGTTGTGGGTGAAAACCTCCTAAAAACTAATACAAAATCGCTTGAATATTTTGTTGAAAATATAAATCACAATAGTTTTGGACAAACTTGTGTCTTTGATCAGATTTAATGAAACATCTAACTTCAACAGGTTCTTTGGTTTTGTGTCTGATTGCTAAGTTAGCTCCAATCCCCGATGACTATCAATCACGTAACATTGTAGTCTCTTTGACATCACTATCTAGGGTGGGCAGAACCCGACCCAACCCACCAACTCGACCAAATCTGAAGATTTCGGGTCTGGTGAATCCGAACTACAGTTATTTATTGGGTGAATTCGGGTTATGGGTTGGGTAACCCGAACCCAACCAATTATTATGAGCAATACATATATCTGTGTTTAGGAGGATTCGGTCTGCTACCCAATTAAATTCATACCGTCTATCGATATGTCGCCCAATTAAATTCATACCGTCTAACTCCCACTAGGCCACCTTCGAGTTGGTTTCAATGTGAATAATGTAAATATATAGTATATCTTGAGTTTTATTATATCTTGAAATATTTTTTGTGTAAAAGAAAGTAATTCGTTTACAAAACACATATTGTGTCTAAAATCGTTTTTTTTGCTTAAAAAAGAATATATTTAAATTCTTTTTAAAAATATACTTTGATCAGGCCGGGTACGGACATGTTTGGGTTAACGATTTATTTATCGGTTCGGGTTTAAAATGACGGTCCGAAGAATTTTGTCGGGTCGGCTATGGATATAGCCAAACACGACCCATGCACACCCCTATCACTATCAAGGAAGAGAGATTTTTTGTGTAAAACCCTAATTTTCTCCAGCCCCGTTTCACTTCTTTTAAAGCACCCACAATCTCCAAATATCTCACCAAATATTTAAATTTGAATATTTATTTCTTAATCATTATTCGATTGCCAATCCTTGAGATTGCAATTTTAAAAGATAGTTGGAGAAATATTCTGAGCCTTTATCCCTAGATGGCTCCAGATTCTTTCAAAATTGCAACTACTCTAGATTCTCAAATTTCGTACTCTTTGAGACTATACACCTTCCGATAATGTCGCTGGCGTGTCTTCAGTACTAATCCTATCATCTCGTGTTGAAGCTATAATTGTTTATTATTTTAACTTAGTTATAACTACTCTAACTACTTTCTTTGCTCAAAAATATGTTATACATTGACGAGCACGTCGTTGAGTGCTGCAAATTTGTCCCGACTCTCCTACTAGTATTGACGAGCACGTCGTTGAGTGCTGCAAATTTGTCCCGACTCTCCTACTAGTATAGTATTGGTAAGCTGGGGTCGAATCCACAGGGAACGGTGAGAAATCTCCTTTGATCTACAACGATCGCATCCAAATTCAGGAAATGTTTCGTCAAAAGTCTTCCACTGAACTGAATCAGCCGGGTGACGCATCATATAATCCTCAACACGCTTTTCAGCATGCCATCGCAAATTAGTAGCGTCGTCTGAGATTGAGAAGAGCCTCTGAAATCTAGGAATTGGAGGTAAATACCACAACACTTTAGACGGTGCGCCTTTTGAACTGATACTGGGTGCTTTGTTCGGTTTATATCTTGAAGAGTTACAAACTGGACATTCAGTTAGATCTTTATACCGACCTCGAAACAAAATACAATCGTTTGGACATGCATGAATTTTTGAGTATTTGATTCCCATAGGAAGCATTTCTGAGACCAATGTTAATAACTCTGTAAAACTCTTATCACTCCATCCATTCTTTGCTTTCAGATTAAACAACTTTAACACTGCTGAAAGTTTGGTAAATTTTGTGCAACCATCGTATAAAGGTGTCTCAGAATCAGATTTAAGTTTTTCAATGACAGAAGACCCGACGTTCATCTCTTTCTCAATGTTATTCACCATTCCAATTAAATCATCATCCTCCCAATCCATATTTTCACCATTAAATTGATGTTGTTCCATTTGGGGGGGAGAGTTAGCTGTTTCAAATTCACCGTGTAAATGCCAAACTTTGTACTTTGGAAACAAATATTTGTGAAGATCTCCGACTTTTATTTTCTTGTTATTCCAACAATCAGTGCATGGAAAAAACACATATTCAGTGTCATTCCGGTCTGCAAAATCCTTAGCAAACTGACAGAACCCTCTTATTCCTTCTTCATAACCAACGGACAAACGATTTAAACACATCCAACTTCGATCCATTATGACTAACAAGGTTGAGAATAATCGGAATTGAAATACCTAGAATAAGATAAGCAAGACATGCAAGACGATTAAATTATGGATAATCATAAGCGCATCTAAATAATAAATTCAAACAAACTTACATTTAACACAATATTATAAACAAGACGGAAAAGGATGACTTATCGGGTTGAGATTAATTTATGTTCCAAGGCAGAGACGACGTGTGAGTGCGGAAACAAAAGAAACGAAATAGGGTAAAACTTAAAAAAGTAGATCTGAAAACGTTTTAACAGCGCCTATAATTAAGAGCGCTGTAATATACCAATATTTAACAGCGCTTCTTTTGTAAAGCGCTGTAGAAAGTAAATAAAAAATTACAATCGGAGTAACAAATATTAACAGCGCTTATATATAAGCGCTGTTAAAAGATATTTTTCACAACGCTTATTTAAATAAGCGCTGTTAAATGTTTGCATGGATCCATGGATCTCTCTTTGCATTCGTTGATTGCATTTACTGTTTGCATTTTGGACGCACCAGATTGTGCCAGCGCATTAATGAGCATGTGCAACTCACGTGTGCATTTGTCATATGCAACTCACATGTGCATTTCAAAAATGCAAACACGTGGCACAATCTGGTGCACACAAAAAATGCAATCAACGGTGATGAAGGGGGATCCATGGATCCATGGAAAGAGGGAGGTTCCACATGATACTTCCCCTATAAAAATAAGCGTTGTTGTATAGTTGCTTTATTTTTCACGCTTGAGTTTTGTTGTTCAGAAAACCAAACCCTGCAAAAAACTGATCATTGTTTACTTCACAGGTTTGAAAGATGATCATTCAATTTACATTGCCCACATATCACAAATCAAAAGATCAACATCACATTTCATACATCATACACAAAATATACAATATTTTCCAACAATTCCACAATTACATCAAATCAAAAGCCACTAAAATCAACTCATTTTGATAAACAAAAGTAATAACATGATAAAAGCCACAAAATATTATCATCCATAGCTTCTTTCTCATGTTAAACCTACAAAAAAATTACACGAGTTAGAAAACTTGTCACAACACGTACATTATTCATTGAATCAATGATATTGTATAATTATATAAATTACCTCATCAATTCCATTGATATTCTTGAACGGGACAATCAAGAATGTAATAAGTGAATTCGTCCCTTACTTCATTCATAACGAAATCCGGGTAACTTTCCCGTCCATTTGGAAACACCTATTTTCCAATCAAAACACATTTTATATAAATGTAAATTGTATATATTTTTAAAAAGACTACGAAAAAATGAAACTTACATCAATAAAATTATCATGAAGTGTCCATTATTTTCTTGGACGTACTTAATGATATCTCGAACGTATCGTATGCAATAATAACCACATAAGTTCGTCTCTCTGGTTGTCGTGGACACTACAAACATAAAAACACATGATGTTAGTATATTTTATCCCAATTGTAAAAAAAATATGCTAGAAATTAAATTAATTACCTCGACTGTTATCCATGTGGATCTAGATTGTGAAGAGATCCATTCATATTTGAATGTTTAAAACTCCTAATTTCAAAACACAAAAAATGTTTACTGACATTTTGAAGTATAAACATTAAAATAAAAACTAATAATTTAATATTTTATACTTACTTTTCAATTAATCGCCGAACATCTGATCGAACCATGCCAGCCATTGGATCTAGCCAATATACCAAATTTTGTCTTGGAAAAAGCACACACAACATCCAATGACTCCTTCAAGAACATGATTTAAAACAAGTTAAGTTAAATCATAAAAGTAGCTAAAAACTATTAAATACAAAATTTAGTTGAATACTTACTCTTGTGGATCACAATATGGTAGAAAATAGCAAAAGAAGGATGAGCTATCAGGCATTGTCAACCGAGACGTCAAAATAGAAACTCTTGAGTTCATGTCTCGAATGCTTGTCGTGGACGACGGTCTAATAAACCCAAATTTGAATCCGAAGCGTCCAAACTCATTGTAAAGATAACTGAAACGATTTAAATTAGAAATAGTACTGAAATTCAATTAATTTCAGATAATATTGCATGATGAATGAAAGTAATACCTCATATACAACTCAAGCGCCGTATCTCCAATCTTTTCCAACTGTAAAACTTCAACAATATCTTCCTTATACAAGTGAGCCCATACATCATCATCACCATTGACTTCACTTGGTATAAAGATAGATAGTGCGACTTCTAGCTGATTTGCACGATGATAAAGCATCTGACAATGTGTTCCCAAGTGTGCAAACTCAGGTTCATGAATACTTGATTGCATAAATCCATATTTGTAATCATTGTATGCCTGAAAACAAAGTATGACGATTGTAAATTAAGGTTTAAAGGTATAATTTATATTATTAAAGATAAATGAAGTAAATATATTGATGTACCTTTCTGTTAACTTCAACCAATGACTTAGGCCATGGTACAACTGCATTCACCGCATCCCTTACAGTGTTAAACTGCGCCAAAGGATGCGGGATCGGCTGATTAGGGTCGATTGCATAATGCAATGATGCCTTCACTTCATGATCATCAATCAGCCTATACTGCACGATTCTCCCAGGCAACACAAGACCATATGCAACCATGGTTCGAGAGCCATCATCAATGAAGAAAGCACATTTTAAACCCGTCTACATCAAGTAAATAAAAGTATATATCAGTTACCAAAATTTTGTATTTTATCTAATTTAATAAGTTTAATATACCTCAGGGATTGTGGAGAAAATATCATCTTCAGGCGATGGGATCTGCGGCTGAGATGAGCTAATGTCGACTCCCCTAGGTTGTTGCACGACATTTGTGCTACCTTTCGTAGAAGTCGAACCTTTGGGAAATACTTTTTTCCAGCCCACCGCCATCCCGACCCCTCGAGTACGTCCTGGATACTCAGGTTTTCCAATCGCCTGAGTAAGAATATCATTCCGCCCTTGTGAAACGAAATGTCCAGCAGATGCCTCCTCCTCTGCCTCAGCCTACAGAAAGATAAATAAATATTATTTCAATAAATATCCTTCTAAAATATCAACCATGTAATTAAATAGACTAAAGAAGACTTACAATTTTTGCAGCAATAGTTTCTACAGTCTCGTTCACATAACCACCCGTTTTTGTTTGATGGGCTCTCTTCCACACTTCGTACCTCTCGACTGTAATGCTTCCTACATCAGAGTCATCGCATAATCCGTAGCCTGAAGTGCATCAGCTTTCTCCTTTATCAGGAGTTCTTCAGCACGGCTATATCCGCCTCGAGAAGTAGCATGATGATACTTGTTGAGGCGCGCTCTTTCGGCAGCTCTCATCCCCTCCTCCTCAAATTCTTCGCTTCTCCTCCCAGCCACAAACTCCGCCCACTGATCCGGAGTAATGAATTGATAAATAAGAGTGGGATCCTCTTCGTTCTTCCTACCCTTGATGTAATCTTTGGTAAGAGTTGTCTTGAAATTTCTCCAAGAGATTCCAGCTTGTCTCAGCTCTTGAGACTTGTGATCATCCGACACATTGAATTTTGCCTGTAAAAACAAGTAAAAAAAAAATCATTTCAAACATATTGCATATAATCAAAATATAAATTGATATGTAAAATAACATTAATACAATAATCACTTTAAACATGAAACATAAAAGAATAAAAATAACATTTTTTATTACCTTCATATCGCTCCAAACTAGGTTCTTCAACTCTGCAGGCACGTGCCTCCAATTTTGATAAGTAATTGGAACACGTGTTCTTGCTGCCAAACAAGTGCACTTCTCCATATTGATTTATTCGGACCCGTTGGAAGTCCTTTATCGGTAAACTCAATAGTGGATTGAGTATTAGAGGTACTTCTCTCCTTACAAAATTTGGTCAAATATGTAGGCCCCCTCTTGCCTCTCTTAGATGGCGCGGAACACTCTCCCGCGTTATCACAATTATCATTTGTGATTTGCAAATTCTCCATTTCTACATATTTAACAAAATTATTCATGATCAAACACAATATAACAGTATACAAGTAGATTAATACAACAGAAAACAAATTACACAAACTTTAAAACGGAGCTAAGTTGGAATTTTGAAACAGAGATGAGAAGAGGAGTACCGTTCGTTTAGGGTACGGAGCTAAGTTTGGACGACGGCCTTGAAGTGAACGGAGCTAAGTTGGAAAAGCTGAGCGTGAGTTTAGGATTTGAAACGGAGCTAAGTCGGAAATTCGGAGCTAAGACGGAAGAGATTTGACGACGGCCGGTAAAGCGGGATCTGAGTGTGAGTAAAACTTTGAAGTCGTAAAATTACTAGGGTTAAAACGTATTTATAACAGCGCTTTCTTATAAGAAGCGCTGTGGTATATACATTTTTAACAGCGCTTAATATGGAAAGGCGTTGTCAAAAATACAATTTAAGACAGCGCTTAAATAAGAAGCGCTGTTGTAAATAACACACATCGCTTTTAATAAACGCGCCGTTTTAATTAGTATTTTTAACAGCGCTTCTACGTAGAAGCGCTGTTGTAAACGGTATTTAAAACAGCGCTTAATTATAAAAGCGCTGTTGTAAATTTTGTACAGCGTTTTCTTTAGAAGCGCTGTGTTAAATATATTTATTACAGCGCTTTCAGTTTAAAGCGCTGTGAAATATCTAATTTTTTTCACAGCGCTTAATAACAAGCGCTGTTGAAAATATAATCTGTACTTGTGCAAGTTGTTCCAAAATCGTGAAAATACTCTATAGTGGCCTTCTTAGCTGTTCAGATAACAAAATTGCTAGTACGCCCACATAGGGTTACACGATTAAGTATGTGACAAGTAGTGTTAAGAGCTTCTAGCCAAAAGTGGAGTGCTACATCCTTTGCTCATAACATTGTTCTTCCCATCTCCACTATCGACTTGTTCTTATATGTGGGGTCAATGGTGATGAGAACCGATTTGCAATACCTTTCTGTTTGCAAAACTCCTCCAACGACTAATTCTGGAATTCCCTATCATGATCACTTTTGATGAATAAAAGGGACTATCATTTCGCACATTGCAGTCTAGTGATCTGCTCAACAAAATGCCCAACAGTTTGTAATTTTCTCTGAGAAATTAATCCAAGCATACATAGAAAAATCATCGACATTTACTAGAGCATACCTCTTTCCTCTAATTCCTTCTACTTGGAATGTTCAACGAGATCCAACATGTAATAGCTTAAGTATGCGCTCAGTGTTTATCTGAGTGGTTGCTGAGTGACTTTTGCTCATGTTTGGTTACCAATCTGGCATCCTCTACAAACTCCTTTTCCTCTTCATTCATAATAGGAAGCCATGTAATCAGCTTCATATTTGACAATTTTTTTAGAGCTTTCAGATTTAGATGTCTCAATCTCATGTGACACAAATTCACTCATCTCTCTTCGGGATCATATATTTTATCTTTGGAAGTGCTCATGCAACATCTAACAAAATAGTTGTTAGTGGATTGATTATTGCACATTACACATTCACAGTCTGCAATAAGGAACCTGCACATGTTTCCAATAAACTTAGAATCAATAAATTCATCATAAATCTGGCTGATACTGATGAGATTTGTCTGTAGTCCCTTGACAAACAGAACGTTTGTCGAACAAGTTACTCCATTTAGTCATAGAACATTAATTCCAACAACTTTTCCCTTTCCACCATCTCCAAAATTACTGCTTATCCATCTAAGATGTAATATGCTTAAGGAAAACTTAGTCTTCAGTCATATATATGGGCTAAACAAACGTTATTAAAGTACCACATATCTCTGTTCAGATTAATAAGTGAATTGTAACCATCAATTTTGGTCGCCGTTCCTATATTATGTGTCTTAGCATATTCATATTTTGTCAGGAACTTTCTGCACTTTCTCCATGTGTCAGTGAGCTTGACTATAATTGCAGTTTTGGGTATCTTTTTTCATGCAGTGTTGGCAATGTTGTAGTGCATCATGCTAGAACTTCTTCTAGGCATACTGGCTCTAACAAACTGTGCCTTATCTCTGTTGTTACCAGATGTGCTTTCGATACCAGATTGACCTCCACCAAGTCATTGAGTTCCAAGTAATTTGTTCAGGCCATTCATTGCTGAGTTCACAACTATATCCTTTTTCATAGATTAGCTAAACCTTATTTAGTCTCACCATGATGACGATCTCCTTATTGAGTTTAGTTTTGTTGTAGAAAATCTCTCATCAAGTTCTTTATACGGTTCATGTAACTACTTGAGAGTTGTAGTGAGCTTTCCATTTGCTTTCACATCAACTTTTGATTTGTCATATATGTCTCTTATATTTCGTCTTAGGGTCTCCTAAGTGATGTTCTCATCGTCACTAAAGCCAGTATTAGTGGGTAGATTTGTTTCCTCAGCTTTTTCCTCAGTACTTAATTTGTGCGACAATTTCTGTGACATTTTTCAGCTAGCATCGAGGTAGGCATTTGCTAAAGTTTTATTAGAAAATTTACCACCCATATCTATGGGTTTTTTCCGGAAACCACCCTTATCTTTGGAAATTATAAAGTCACACCCATATGTTTATGCAATTTGTCAGAAACCACCCATTATTTAAATATAATCGAAATATTAATAAAAATTGTAAAAAAACTTAAAAAAACGAAAAAGTACATAATTAATTTACAAAATTCATTAAAAAATTAAAAAATCAGGATATTAACTAAATATAAATTTGAAATATAAATTTGAAATGTATTCATATGATATGTATACAAATGTGAAATTAAACTTATACAAAAATATGGTTTCTTGAAAATTACAAAAATTTACCAGCAACTATTATTGCTCCATTAAAGTTTAAAAAATCTTAATGTCTTAAAACGAGTGTTTAAACTTTACTTTATATACAATAAAATATGTGTTTTTATGCTTTATATGTAAAAATCTATCAAAATTTATATTTGTATACGCTATGTGGCGTATGTAGTAAGTGTAACCGTATAACACACTATTATTTATTCAATATAATTATAACTACACATGCAAATTAAAAATCTTCTATTCAAAGTTATAATTTTGATATAAATGAGAAAACTAAATTTATACAAAATATGGTGTCTTAAAAATTACAAATGTGATACCATGTAACACATAATTAATAGTGGCACCATAAAAATAATAAAAACTTCAAAATTTTATAAATTTGTAAGACATCGTATTTTTGTATAGATTTAGTTTTCACATTTAATACATAGCATATGAATAAAAAGTATTATACTTCATTTCAATGTTTTTTATTTTTTATTTAGTATCCTTATTTTTCAAAGCTTTTTATGATTTTTTTTTAATTATATATGTATTTTTTAGCATTTTTAAAAGTTTCTTTTTATGATTTTCGGTAATTTACCATTCGGTTAATTAATTAAATATGTATTTTTAATGGTTTTTAATGGTTTTAAATTTTTATTAGCATCAAATATTTTTTAATGAATTTTTTGATTAATTATGTATTTTTTTGTATTTTTTTATCATTTTTATTTATATTTCAATTATATTTAAACATATGGGTGGTTTCTGACAAATTGCATAAACATATGGGTTTGAATCTATAATTTCCAAAGATAAGGATGGTTTCTGGAAAAACCCATATATATGGGTGGTTCTGACAATTTGCCCAAAATTGTGTTATGATATTCTCCACTACTACTGCGCTTAGACTTATCATTACTATATGCGGCAATTATGGCTTTTTCTTCATCAATGAGTTAGCACAATGCCTGACTGTATCCATAACAGGCTCTACAATGAATCTCTTGATTTTATTTTTCCTCCCAGCTATTGTTTTGAAATATATCATCTTTCCTCAACATGTATTTCTAATCATTATTTTCATCCTTCTTTCCTTGATATCTATAATCATCAGTCTTTGTGATTTAATTTCCTCATATTCTTATGTTTCAAGAACCTCAATAGTTGTTTGACAATCATAGCTACATGATTATCCTTTTTACATCATCAAACTATGTGTCAATATTTGTTACATTAGACCTCTGTGTTATTCCGCTAGACTCCTCTACTGCCTTTATGATCTTCGACTTCATCTCATAGACTCAAAAAGATCCCATGAGAGATTCATCTTCATGTTTTTCAGATCAGCACTCTCTTGACGAGAATGAGCAGCTTGTTTCCAAAAACATCATTCAAACACAACGTACTATATTCTACCTCAAAACACAAAGGAAGAAGTGGTAGTTAAGGAAAGTTCAGATGATGTTGGTGCCTTTAGTGGGTCTGTGTCAGTTTAAAATGTCAAAAACAAAGAAAAACATGTATTTCATAAACAAAATGTGGATGCAGTAGTGGTATTTGAAGAGTTGGATGATACAAATCAAACCTGCAAGAAATATGAGGTTACCAAATATTCAGACTATTAAGATCCTTTTCTAGATCTCCGTTCACATTCATCTCTGAGTGAATGAAGAAACAAGTT